>VZRE01012845.1:74376-104567 GCA_013396775.1 Cephalopterus ornatus | reverse complement strand
GGGCTCCGGGCGCTGTCCCCCGGGCAGAGGGAGGGAAGGGCTACACCGCTGCAGGGGCGGTGCTGGAGGAGATCAGCTTCGCCTACCGCGGGAGGGGGACCAGCCTCCTGTGCTGTGAGCCCGCACTATAATCTGCTCGGCCGTGATTGCGCGCCCGTCCCGGGCGCATCGCCGGGGTCTGACCGCCCGCCGGGCGCTCCGGGCCGGCCCGTGAGGGACCAGCCTGCGGCTGGGGGGATGTCCTGCGGTGCTCAGGATGGAATGTTCAGTGCTCGGTCGCCTCGGTTTCCGTCTGAACTCTGTAAGCCTCAATAGGAGACGCAGTGTGAGGGCGATGAGGGCAGGGGCGGGGCCCGCGNGGGCAGGGGCGGGACCCGCGGGGGTGCCGAGCGGCGCCGGGGCGCAGCTCCGGGAGGCCGGGCCGTGCGGTCCCTGTGCGGTTCGTTTGGGGGTCTGGGGAACCCTGTGGGGTCTGATTCCCCTGTCAGCCTGCCAGCAAACAGATCGTTCCTGGAAGTGATGCTTTGTGTCAGTCGTACAGTCAGATAACCGAACAGTTGGACCGGGTTCAAAACTGATACTCAGCGGGTTTACTGTTTTTTTCTGTAAAATCGGTGGGGTTTCTGAGGGCGAAGTGTTTAGTTCTGAGTAAAAATGCTTTCGACCGTGAAGGATTAGGATATTAACAAGGAAGCGTGGAAAAGTGCTGTCACTGATTTGCATGTGTGCTGTTCAAGTTTCAGGATTAAATGGAGGGGTCTGCCTTTGGAGGACAGGTTTGGTGAGAGTTTAAGGCTTGAGCGTGCTCAGAAGGTTCAAACTGCAGGAAATGTTACCCACCCAGTCTCTTAAATCTATATTGCTAACATATTAGGTGGCCTCAGACCAGTCACTTAGTCATGGCTGATTGCTATTTAAAAAAGCCCAAGAACTTCAAAAGGGTAGATTTTTTTTCAGCCCTGTAATTTAATGGAAGAAGTGGCAAATGATGAGTAGTTTTAATGTTCACATATTTATTGGTTTGTAAGAAGCTGAAGTGGTCTCATGGCTTTGTATTTGAGGCATCAGTTTGCAAAATTTTATGAAAATGCAACACGCATTCTGTGTTGTAAGATGACTTGATGGAAGATTCCACTTGGCCAAGCCTTCTCTGTGTCTACAGAGGTCCCTCGTGCAGCTGGACATGGAGCTTGTGCCACCTCCACAGAGCAGCTGATCATGCTGTGCTCTGGAGTGGCAAGAGCTGAGGACAGTTTCTGGCATTGAAGTGCCCCTGGTGTTTGATAGGGGGTGCCTCTTGCTGGATATCAGAGGTAAGGAAATTTGTGTGGTCTTGTTCTTCCTTTTGCTTTCTGTGATACAGAGAAAAGGTAGAATTAACCTGCGTGATTAGCATGAGGTGATTTTTATACTAAGCGGAAGAATTTCAAATTATCTTGTTTGATGTTCTATAAGATCTTTTTACTGGCTGGTTGGGGTGTTATTTTGGTAGAATACAATTAAAAACACAACTTAGCCTAGGATTTGCAATCTTTCTGGTTCTGTGCTATCACTTTTCTTTGTACAGAGTTTTGCAGCCTGCTATGCTAGTTGAGATCTAGTAACCATATTACTTTATGTATGTTTGTTTATAATTGCATACCTTTTAAAACTTTTTATTTCTTATTTATTTTAATGCATCTAAAATGAGGAAGGCTACTAGATTTTCAGTAGACTAGAAAGATGAGGTGGTAAATAATTGTGGAGAGTAAGATCAAACAGCTTCGCTTCAGATACTGTTCTGATATTCATTTGGATAGAGAGATTGTTCATGTCTTCCCCTGTTTGAATTCTGAGATGAGAGTATGGGATGAAAAAGGGGGAAAGAAACCTTAGGTGTGTTATACTAAGTTGTGTAGGGATAGAGAGCAGCCAGCATTCTGTTACAAGATGGATATTCTATTTCTTGAAGCTGGAGGCAAGGTACTTGACACCTAATATTTAACATGTGAAATGTTCAAGAGCTTGTACAAATATTAATGAAATACTGTGAATTACATCTTATGATAAGTGGTGGAGTACTTGATCATTTGTGTAAAAATCACTTGCGTGTGCCATGAATTATGTCAGTAGGATAAAAAATGTTTTGTTAGCTGGTTAGTAGATTAGGAGTTGAGCTGCTCTTAGTGTTCACTTGAGTGTAATACAACCTGTTTGGCTTAATGACGTGTAAAAATAAGGGAGCAATATGCCTGCTGTTCAGTTTGCTGCAATATGTAACTGCACTTAGTGGTTCTTTAGACAAATATGTTTGCCCTTCAGGACTTTCTTTAGTAGCTGCTGTCAGTCTTGCATGGAGGTGTCCCAACAGAAAGACTGCTAAGCATCTAGAGCTAATATTTGATCCACATGCTACACTTCAACAAATAATTCTCGAAAAGTTCATCTTCCTTGATGGCTTAAAACCCAAGACTAGTGTTACTTTAAGAGATTTTTTATGTTGCATTCAGTTTCAGTTAGTGACTTTGAGTACAGTTAAGCCACTGCTGATAATCTCACTTATGATAGCAAAGGTTTTAGTGCTATGCATGAAGGTAAGTTTTACAGGAATATTTCTGCAATTGAAATCATTGAATTCTTACTTCATGAGACTACCCAATTTTTCTGTCTCATGGTGGGCATTGTGCTGTGCTCGATCGATTTTATATATAGTATGGTAACCATTGTATTTAAGAACTCTTGAAAAATCATGTATTGTTTTGCAAGTGTTGTTTTTATCCTTTTTTTATAAGATACCGTACTATATCTGGTGGCATTTAGAAGGTAATAATTAAGTCATTGTATGCTATATGGCAGTGAAATCTTTGATGCTATTTGCTTTAAATAAGCACTGAGGAATTTAGAGTTTCCAGGAAGAACAGGTGACAGGCTTCTTATGTAAGTTAGCGGAGTAGCTGAGACTTTTGCTGCATAACAAGGCAGTGCTGTGTGTTCTTTTTCCAGCAGAGCATTACTACGTTGGTATGTGACAGTAGCCTTACTATTGCAGGCTGGCTCAGCCCATGTGTTTCTATATAGCTTTTTTGTGCTGGGGAACAAGGCCTCAAACATGGGTCTTGCCCACATTGCAAAACAGCACCTTTGGCACGGAAGAACTTTCCCCCTGAGGTGGGAGATGTGCTCCTGGGCCAGCAGACCTAGCAAAGGATGGGCTGAGTTGGAATTGCCTATGTTCAAACTTCAGCTTGAAACCTTCCACAAAGAGATGTAGGTTAAATCACTTGAGATCTGATATTCTTCAGCATCCTTCCTAAAATTCCTCTCAAGGATGGTGGGAATTGAACCTAGGGGAAAAAAAATCAAGAGATATGTCAGGAAGGCTCTCCCACGTACATGAGGGTGGGTGATGAAACAGTAAATGGTGCTGTTAGAGTTTTGCATGTGTGTCTGGAATAAACAAAACCAGTCAGCATTCTGCTAACTGCTGTGGACATAACTAGGATTGTGTTTAACCCCTCAGCTATGATTCTGGTGTAATCAACTTTTGTTTTGTAACAAGTTTGCAGCCTAATGTTAGTATGATATTATTGCTACTTTTCCTTTGCTAGAGTAGTGATAAGCAGATTCAACTTTCCACATTTTTACCTCAATGTATTGTCTCAAAGTCCGTAAAGCTGGGAAAGTTAGAGACTTAACAGTGGACTGGCAGTAATTCAGTAAAGGGAAACAGGATAGAATCATGGATAATCATTCCGAGAGAGGTTAATTTTCCATATTTAAGTATACATCTATACTTTGTATACTCAGCTTCTCAGAGGCATCTCATTTCTTAAAATGCCCTAACCAAATTGTAGGAACGTTCATAGCTCATAAAGTAACATTTTTCTTTTGAAAAAGTAAATCCTTATACATATGCAGTTCATATTCAGCTGTGTTCATGCTGAAGGGTTGGGGAAGGAAAATGGGACACATGACACGTCCTGTTGATGAGCTTGCTAAGTGTAAATCACAGTACCAGGAAAGTAATCAAATAGCAGGATACAGACATTGCTGATGTCAGGTGAAAAGTACATTTTGCCCTCTGACACTTAAGACTGTGCTTGCTATGTGTTACTCATGCATGTTATTCATCAATAAATAATGTTATCCTATATTTGGCTTCAGCAATAAAATCAGTAATGTGGAAGGCAAGGTACTTACCAGTGCTGTTTACTTTCAGAAGACAGCTACAGTTATCCAGGGGACTTAGTCTTTTCCGCCACATTAGCCTGGTGTCACAGCCTGATGGTGTTGTAAATGTTATGTAGCATTCTTCAGCTTCAAAAATGTACCGGAGCAATTGGACACAGGGATCCGTATTGTATTCCAGGTTCTAAGATTCAAGTGTAAAAAGCACTTCCCCTAATAAAGTACTAAAGTGGCACTAATTGAGTAGTGTGAAGTCTTCAGTATTCAAAGAAATGGCCTTGTCATCAAAACTCAACTTTACTGTTGCTGTTGAGATGAAGTTAGCTACAAGCTGTGTGTAATGTTTTAAATTTGTATTTTGTGTTGATTTCTTTATCTATTCCAGTTGGTTAAGGGTCTTGTCATCGACAGGGTTTAAAAACAGGAGCTGGTCCTATCAGCTGCATCTTGAGGTTAATGTAGACTTTCTCCCAGGTCCAGCCCATAGCGACCTTTGATGGGTATGCTCATTGCACATATAGAAGGGTTTTATTCTGGCAGTGCCAGATGAAGAAAGACAAGGCTGCTGTTAGGCCTTGACCTGTGACAAATGAACAGAATTCTGAGATTAGGGAGAGTTTCCTGCTTTTGTCCTCAGAAGTTGCTTTGGTTAGAAGACAAATCAGTGAGTTGAGTGTATTTGTAGTAAGTCTATGTTCACTGCTTTTAGAAAACATGTGATGATTACTATGTTATAAAAACCACTGTGATTAACTTCTTTTTAAGTATTTTAGCTGTGTTTCTGAGTAAGGAAAGTTGGAAATTCAGATAAGCAAGTTTGTTTCTTTTTACTGGATGTTTTGGATTTAGTATAAGAATAATGTTGATCACAACAACTAAAACATCAGTGTGTTAAGTGGTGCTGACCCTAAGCTGACGAATTTTTGGTTTCCTCTGCTCTGCCAGGTAAGCAGTTGTAGTGTGCATCAGTTGTCTTTCTTGGGTGTTATTTGTCTCTCTTTGTTATTTTCATTGTTCATTATGTTTTACTTGATTATGAAACTGTGGGCAAATGACTGAAGGGCACTTAGCTGCCACCTGGGGTTAAACAGCAACCCTGAAGTAAGATAAAAATATGTAATACAAAAAAGGTGAATTAACAGATTATTAATTGCAAATTAAATGTAATAATTTCTTTTTTTACTAGCTGTATTAGCAAAGTAGTTGTTACAGTTGTTTTGTACAGACTTTCAAAAATAGTAAGATAACATAAAATTGAGAACATACCCTTTTATATGGAGAAGGAGGCATATAGTATATCCAGATATTCTGGGAGGTTTTTTATGGATTTTTGGCAACTATTTAAATCAAGGTATTAAAGCTTATATACATATTGACTGTATATGGAGTTATGAGAAATTAAAGCTATGAATCAAGCACATGTTGTTAATATACAATCAACTCCTGAGAGAAAATCTTCAGAAGTACCACACCCTTAATTATTTTAGAAGGACAAGTTTGTGTGCTCGTTTTTCTTCTAAAATACTACTTTTGCACTGCTGGGAAATTCCACTGAACAGATTGAATATTCTCTGGTACAGTATAAAATAATTTGTGGTTCTGTTAGATGAAAGTCAAAGGAAAAAGTTGCATCCAATAATTATATTAAGAGCAAAGTAGGTAGTATACCTCCTTAAAAAGAAAAGTGAGAAGAGCTGTTTTTGAGAGAGCTGTGCCCCTGAAAAAGATACAGAACTGTGCTGAATATTCATTATGGGTTTGAGTACCAGTTTACTATATACAGAAGCTAAATAATAGATTAAATACACTGTTTATTTGCTTTCATTCTGAAAGCCTTGAATGATGCATGTGACACTAGTGTATTGTACTGTCTTGTACTTTCTGAGATTTGGTTGGCGTGATTGAAGCATTCTAGTTAATTAGGCTGGTTTTTTGAGTACAAAAGAGCTGTGAAATTGTAGCTGTTTCTTAGATGGTAGGTGTGCATGAGCCACCAAATATAAATTATGCACAAATCCATTCTGTACTCCTGTGGATCTTAAATATTGCATAAACTTTTCAGTCCTTTTACTTCACTGGTAGCCTTTCAAAGTTCTGTCATGTATTCCACGTAATGTCCTGTAGTTAACTTTTTTCTGGTTGTTGTTCTGGCGACTTGTCACCACCATGTGACTAAAATGTTGCTGAGCTGTCTTTCCTTCCTTTAAGCATTATTCTATAGTCAGGAAAACAATTACTGAGAAATCTGTATGAAGAGAATACATCTCTTCTGGTTTTGGTGTGTTACTATGTTATCTACTAGCACATCACTTTTAAAGATGCTTTAAAATCGAAGCAAATGCTTCATTTCTAGTAATGTTATTTTTGAAAGCTGAATATATTAAAGGATTCACAGTACAATAAGCATCTAAATTACTGAGATCAAACAAAGATAGAAATATGATGGTTGTACCATCAACATACAACTGAGATACTTCAGGTCAATATTATTGTAGATATCTAGGTTTACTTGGAAACGAATGGAGGGAAAATGTCATGCCATCAAAGCGTCAGTATATGTTTTAAAAGAGTGGAATATATTGGACCAGTAATGGGTTATTTCAGCTATAATTCAATTTTGTGGTTGCTGGCTATACTATATTGCATAGTTGATGAACTGCAAACAGTGGAAAAGACTAATGATTGAGCTGGTATTCAAACAGAGTAGTATTTGGTTTTCACTGCCTATTGTAATTTATAATTTTGTTATAAATAAATCTGAGATGGTTAAAGCATGCTAGATATGTATAGAAAATATTCTGCTTATAAGCTTTAAATTTCTACTTAGGAGCAAATGAGATAATCATAATTTAGTTTTGCTTGAATAAATAAAATGTTCAAAGCATTTTTGTGTTACCTAAGAAATTGTGTCTGGTTTTTAGCTGTCTCTTATACAAAAAGTCTTGGGCTAACTAAAGTTCTAAAATTGCACAAAAGACACTGCCATTTCAGTAATCTTTGATAAACATTCCGGTCTTGTCTCCTTCTCGGGTATCAGCAGGTCGGTTTGACTGGTGAATAAAGAAGGACCATGGCAGGCAATAACCAACTTTGCATTCGACGTTGGACTACCAAGAATGTGGCCAAGTGGCTGAAGGAAGAAGGCTTCTGTGAATATGTGGATGTTCTGTGCAATAGACATAGGCTAGATGGAATCACACTGCTGACACTTACTGAGTATGATTTACGATCCCCTCCATTGGAAATCAAAGTCCTGGGGGATATCAAGAGACTAATGCTGTCCATACGCAAACTGCAGAAGCAACATCTTGACGTGCTGGAAGAGCTGGGTTACAACAGTGACAGTCACATTGGCACAGTGTGCCCAGTTGGTTCACTGCAGGGTACAGACTGGTTTTGTAATGGTGAAGTACCTCGGGACTATGATGGACTAATGACTGACCTGAATGGTGATCAGTATCAGTATGCAAATGGCAAGAACAAACATGCCACGAGGAGACTGGACCCCGAGTACTGGAAGACAGTTTTAAGTTGTGTGTATGTTTTCATAGTGTTTGGCTTTACATCATTCGTTATGGTTATAGTGCATGAGCGAGTACCTGACATGCAAACATATCCACCTCTACCAGACATATTTCTAGATAGGTAAGAAATTTTCTTTTAAAATAAAAATAGTAACTTGATGGTTAAAGTATAGGCTGTCTTTTCTTTGTTTTCAAAGTTTCATTTGCTCTAGAAGATGCCTCTGCAATCATTCTGGTAAGATTGAAATGTGCCTCAGTTGGATGCAGAGATTTAGTCTTAGGAGAAAATAAATTGAGCTCTTATTCTACTGAGTTTAATTTAAATCTTTAGCTCACCACAACACAGGGATTAGTTCATCCATCCTCACTTTCTAGTAAAAAGCATGGTGATCAGCTGGCATAGGTAGGCAGCCATATGCATTTTCTGAAGTCAGGTTGCTGCTGTGAAGCTTAACGTGTCCTGATATAGAAAAACTTTTGATGAAGGAATATTTTGTTCTGCCAATGAGCAAGGAAATTGAAAGGGAATGACATTGATACTGCATTTTTGCTGTCTCCCCACTGTTGAATATGGTCTAGGGAAACTGAAGGAGAATGAATAAACCAGCATCTCTTTTCACTGTTGGGTATTTGTGTACTAAACCGCTGTTGTGACTTGTGCAGTGCCTACTCAGTTTTTTAAAGAAAATATTCTACTTCAGGCAAAAAGAGACACAATAGCAAAGGTCAAATTCTAGTCATTGCCTACAGATTACTGAATTAAAGGATAAATGCTCCCTTTGAGGAAGTGCACTTGCACCATAGAGAACTTAACTGCCTAGAGAGTTTTAAAAGGCAAGCTAAACTGTTTCAAAGTTCAGTCTTTGCGATCTCCTTATTCCTTATTTCCATTTTCATTAGTCAAAAGATTAGACTCCTGCTGACTTCTTGAAAGCCATTAAGTGTGCAGAATCCCCCCTAAATTAATATGTAACTCAGCAAGAATGTACCACATCCAGCAGAGTCAAAGAGAGGAGAGAGAACAGGAGCTATTTTGTTCCCAGGGTGCTACCATGATATTCAGTGGGCAGGAGGATAGGGAGGTCAGAAAGCAGCAGCTCACAAAACAATGAGAGGGGATTACTACAGAGCTCATATCTGAGCAGCGCTTTGCTACTCCTTTGTATCGGGGAGCACAAAACTATGAGCAGCAGCCTCTCTTGAAATCTATTGGTCTGTATTTTGGTGATTGGAGAGTAGAAATTTTTACTGGTGCCATGTGTGTGCAAGAAAGTCTTAAAAATTTTTTTCAAAATTTCATTGATAATCACTACATGCAGACCTTCTAGCCTTCCTTGTCAAAAGGAAGTGCCCTGACACTCTTCTGTGCAGTTTTGCTTCATTTCAAGTAGTTAGGATTTTAGGCTTTGCAGCATTTCATTAATTGTGTTGACATGGCATTTTTACAAGCATAAGCAGCATAATTGACATGATGCAAGTTTGTGTCAGAATGAAAAAGGTTGTTGGGAAACAATGGAACACATCCCGTCAGTAAATTACATAGGTAAATTAGGAGAGCATACTAGAGATTTTCTCTGACTTAGTGAATTCTGTGTAAATGTCTGCGGGACATTATTAGAAAGGAGATAATGTAATTAAAAATATTTCAAATTCTATTTCATTCAGTCTAACAAAAGAATTTTTGGCTCTAGTTTATACTATTGTCAGATGAATGCAAATTAGTTTTGAGGATAGAACTTTATGTGGCCTTATTTTCAATACTGAGACTAGGAAAAAAATTAAGCCTTTGTATTAATTTTCTTGCTTTGTCCATTTTTTTTTTTTAGTGTCCCTAGGATACCATGGGCTTTTGCTATGACTGAAGTATGTGGAGTAATTCTTTGCTACATTTGGCTTTTGGTTCTTCTGCTTCACAAACACAGGTAGAGTATATAAAATCCAAATTAACTGGTACTTTGATTCCCAGGAATAACCATAACAAGAATTTACAATGATTGTTTAAGAGTATCCATTCAGTAAAAATCTTGTCAGCTCCTAGTATGTGCCTGTTAAAATGGATTAGGGAGGACTGTATCAAGAATGATGACTTGTGAATCTTTCAAAGGAGTAATTTGAATCTGCTTTTCTACCATACTTATAAGTCATTTCCTTCAGAAGATATATCTGTATTTTTTTTTCAGAGAGTTGTCAGTCTATACTCTCCTACTGTAACAGTTTTGTCTGAATTTCCACAGTTTGCTTTCACTGAGGGTAGAAAACACTTTTGTGTGCATGCATATTTTAAGTTAAATTTGTACTGGTTTATTGATTTTTATCAATTTGCCAACAGAAGGTATGAGTGCCAAAGCTTTTGGTACTTTTTGGGGAGAATAAGCTTGCTACAGTGACTCACTCTGGCATGTGTAACCATATCTTGACAATACTTCTTAATTTAAAAAAAATGTAAAACTTGCAGCAGTGATGAAGGGACTTCATGGGATTAAGTTGGGGTGAGGTGAAATGTTTTTATCATAGCTTTCCTGGTTCCAGTTGTTGTGTACTTTTCCCAGATCCATACTCCTGCGCAGGCTGTGCAGCCTCATGGGGACAGTGTTCTTACTACGTTGCATTACAATGTTTGTTACCTCACTCTCGGTGCCAGGCCAGCACTTGCAGTGTACTGGAAAGGTAAAAACTTAATCATATCTAAATTTTTTTTTTTAAAAAAGAAACACAATTCAGAGCATTTTAAGATTGTTGTGATTATAGTGTTAGATGTGTATTTTTTAAGAACAACATGTTTCTCTCCTGTTTCCTTCCGTGCCCCTGCATTAATTACCATACGCAGGCAAGCATCCTTAGGGGTCTTAGAAGCACTTGCCACTTTGGAGAGGATAGTTACTTGGGGAAGGGTGTTTAGTTTACACTGTGAAATATTCTAGAGAGAATACATCAAAGTGTGCACTTAAGATACTGACTTCATGAAGAAAGGCTGGTAGGGGAGTAATTGCTTCTTTGTCTTGTTGAAGGTAAGGTTTTGAAAAAGACCCCAACAAACTATTATTATTTCACTCCTTTTCATAAGGGATATTCCACAGAACATGGGATTTTATGATTTCATCCTAACTTTTAGTTAGGAGAGGTTTGAGCTGAACAAATTCAAAGCTTGACAATAGGGACGCTGCATACATTCAGAAAAAGTTGGCAGATTCTGTAGGTAAATCACTTGCAATAAAGTACTTGCTCTAAATTCCAGTATTCATGAGAGATATGATGAATACAATTAGTAATTGTAGTGACTAATGTGACTCACTACAACAGCACATCCAAAGATGTGCTAACCTGCATTTTAATAGAAGACACAACATGATAATCAAGGTTAAAGTTATTTATATCGCACTATGTGTGTTTAATACCATTCAAGTTCCAATCCCACTGCCCAAATAGTATGTCCTTAATGTCACTGTTTTTTAGTTGTATGGCAGTGTTTGGGCAAAACTCCAGCGGGCATTTGCAATATGGAGTGGCTTTGGAATGACTCTGACTGGAGTACACACCTGTGGAGACTATATGTTCAGCGGGCACACTGTCGTCCTGACCATGCTCAACTTCTTTGTCACAGAATGTAAGTACAGAGTGTCAACACTCTAATGTACTTAAGTATTAAGTACAGAGGTGTGAGACTGTAGATATTTAAATG
This sequence comes from Cephalopterus ornatus, assembly GCA_013396775.1. Taxonomy (NCBI): domain Eukaryota; kingdom Metazoa; phylum Chordata; class Aves; order Passeriformes; family Cotingidae; genus Cephalopterus; species Cephalopterus ornatus. The sequence continues at coordinate 93,197 of VZRE01012845.1, read as the reverse complement.
TCCTTAAATATTAAAGAGTATCTGCTCCTTGACTTTCTCTAAAACTTCAGAGTGTAACATTTAAGCAAACAAATACAAATTCAGATTCCTGTGCTCTTTCTCAGGTTTGCAACAGTGAAGTTGCAGACAGGAAAGGAACACCACCACCTGGATTAGTGAGGGGATAAATAGGGCACTTGAATTAACGTGTGAGCCAAGAAATTACAAAGGCTTTCTGACTTGCTTCTGGGAGAGTACTGGGGAAGATACTTAAAATTGTCTGTTGCCATACACTTCCCTGGGTATCTGCCACTGACCTCTGTCAGCCAAAATACCTGGCTAGGGGGCCATATGTAAAGCCCAAATACCAAGCCTCAAAAGGTGTGAGAATATATGAAACAGTGGTCCTCTTCTGTAAATACCAAGTGTGACTTGATACGTAATACAGCAAGAAAAGATAATTAGTTTGAGTTCACCTATGACGGATTAATTGCAACAACAACAGTAGTGTATGTTTCATTACATGTTCCCCCATATAACATAGAAAATGGCTGATTTTCATTAAAACAAGTTGGTTAAACAAAGGATTTTGATTTGCAAGATCCTAAGCCATTTTAGGATGCTCTTGTAATCCAGAAATGCATTTGTAAATGAAGTCATGAAGTGACAGACATATATAACTTGTGTGGCTGTTTTGGTTGGATTTACAGGACCTCTATACAGTATTTCCAACTAAAGACAGTAATTTCATGACATTTTTAGATGAAAAGTCTTTATTAACTTCAAATGTCTCAAAAATCTGGGTCACTACAGAATCCAGACCTGGACATTTGATGTTTTCATAATTTTCTGTTTTCTCCTAGATACACCAAGGAGCTGGAACTTCTTGCACACCTTGTCCTGGGTCCTGAATCTCTTTGGAATCTTCTTCATTTTGGCTGCACATGAACATTATTCTATAGACGTCTTCATTGCCTTTTACATCACTACAAGACTATTTTTGTATTACCATACATTGGCTAATACTAGAGCATATCAACAGAGCAGGAGAGCAAGGATCTGGTTTCCAATGTTTTCTTTTTTTGAATGCAATGTTAATGGTACTGTTCCCAATGAGTATTGCTGGCCCTTTTCAAAACCTGCTATACTGAAAAGATTGATTGGCTGAAGACAATGTGGGTCAGTTCAGATTTTTATGAAGCATTATGACTAAGATCCTACAGGGCTAGCTGGGGGAGGGGGGGAAGACAACATTTTTCACTCCATGATCTCCTCCTCCTTGTCTTGTTTCTTCAATTCTTAGCCATAAAATGGTGTTCCCATACTTCACAGGGACGTGCTTTGTTTTCTTTCTGTGAAAATAGAAAACAATGCAGGGACAGGTACAGGCTATCAGTGAACCATGACTATAAACCAGAATACTTTTACCCTTAGTAAGGTTCTGTGTGAATGTTTGTGGAAGTTTAACCTAAATATGTGCTTGCGCTGAATATAATACAGCCTTTACAGGTCCAAATAATCTCTGTTACCTGAATGGCAGCCTTTAGATACACTAACTGAAAAATCAGAACTTTAAAGAAAGCAATATAGTTTGCTGCTGAAAGGGTCTCGTTATTTAACAGTTAAAAGTCTTAAAGACTTATGGACAGTATAAATGGTCTGCATACAGGTTGCCAAAAATGAAAGTCTGCCTTGTGGCTATGCAGTGATGATTTTTTTTTTAATAAGAATTTATTTAGTCTAGTCTATCAGTTGGGTTTTCTATCACTTGAAAGTTTTCTCTTTTGTGTTTAACGCATTTAAAGTAAATGGAACAGCCACTGAAGGTAAAGATAACTTAGCTTTAGTGAGTTTAAAGCCACAAAGTAACTTTTGTGTGGTTTTAATTGCTTTATATCCAAACCTGTGCATGCTTTTCAGGAGCAGCTCTTTCACATTGGAGAAACAGAAAAATTGTCTTTGTGTATCTTACTGTCCCATAAATGGATAAGAAAAATGCATGTAGTAACTCTTTCAGGAAAAGTAATAATAATGAGTGTTGGATATAGTGCTCATATTGATGTATGTTTTAGCACTCTGGTGTCAACAATATGGTGAATATTTCTCTCTCTATATATATGCACAGTATATTTGTTTATATATATAAACACACAGTATATGTTTTTCTAACAAGTAAGAAAAGAGACTGGTTCTTAAAATAAGTTGCTCATTCACTACTCTGAAAGATAAAAGTATCAAGTTTTGCTTGTAAAAGAAAACAAAACACAACCCACAACAAAACATCCTCCAAACCCTCAAACCGACACTCCCGAGTCCATAATACATAAGCAAGGTCACTCTGTTGGTGATCTGTTATGCAGTGGAGTGTGAGGGGACAATACTAATGTTGACTGTAGAGCTGTAGGCTATTGAAATTAGATTTATGCTAAATGAAAACTGATAGGTACAAGGTACAGATCATAAAAGTGGTATAGACCTTTTAATTTGATTATTGTGATTTCAGAATAGGTGGTATGTGCAAAAGGTAGTGCAAGTCAGCTTTAGGAAGTTACACAAGGCAGTTCTAGCTTGGTACAAGCGGACTTAATGAGCACCATGTACTTGTGTGTGCATGGAAATGAATCCACTTGGAATTTGCCAGACAGTTTTGTATTCAGATGCTGGTAACCTATTGAGGGCTACTCCTTGCTGTATTGTGTTCCTTTTATAAACCTCGATTGTACTAACTTGACTATCTTACAGTCTTCATTGTATATTACTTTTGTAACTTACTTTAGCTCCTGTTCCACAGAGGAATTGTGCATCTTGAAGTACCTCTGCCAACTATATTGAGCACATGTACCTTGTACTATTCTGCAGACTTTTATATTTGTAACATTCCAATTTCCTACCAAAATTGCAGGTTTAATAATATATTGTTCAATCTGCCATAGCCTGGTGGCTCTTGCCATCCAAATTGGGGGAGTATGCTTACACTTAAGAACAGGAAATGACCAGTATTTAAGAAAAAAGGAGAAAATATTTTGAAATATTTAACTTTCTGATTTCAGAAAGGCAATTTGAACATTCCTCTTGAGACTTTATAATGAAAGAGCTCTATTTGTTAATTTATTTGCCTTTGCAATGCACACACAGTTATGAAAGCTATTTTTCTAAACTCTAGGAAACATCTGTTCTCAGAACGTGCAGGATTGTATTCTAACTTATATGGAGAAGTATGCAATTAAATTTGCAAAGCTGTTGATTCTGAAAATAACCATGCGAGTGCTAATTGGCATAGCTGTGTCTAAACTGAAAAATTATTGTGCAACTTAGACGTGCACGAGAATTTTCAAGTACAGCCCAGTGTAGCAATGTTTACATAAAGTAAAGCTATCATTTCAATACTACTTTTTTTAAAAATGAAGTTCATATACTTTGAAATGTAAGGATTCTCTCTTTGTTCTAATTTAATTTTTCAAAGTCTGTTAAGTAAATTATGTTTTAAATCAGCATTGTCTATCATTGTTTTTTAAAGGAAGCTTGCTCTGTTGTGCTATTTTCCTTGATACTAAATATCTGAGTCCAAGATAAGTGGCATAAAGAGGTCGGTTTGTTAGCATTGGAATGGGTTAAAATGTTATCAGGATAATTGTTCTCTGCTATTTTGGAAATTCATTGTCTGTCTATAAACATGCAACAGGAAGGCTTGAAATAGAAGACAGAAAAGTCTGGTCTCGCATGCAAAAGAACACAGGTTATTCTGTAAAGTTGATAATGTCAGCTTTATTGTTAATTAGATGGAAACAAGTTGCAAGTAATGGACAGGCTTAAAATTTTGTACCTGCTTTTGAAGGAGTCAGTGTTTTAAAAGCATTTTGCTGCTTCTGCTGCTGGCAAGCACTTTTAAGTAATAACAGCAGAAGTAAATCCCAGGCTCAGTGATGCTCTATGTATGTTCATAGTTGTCCTTCTCCTTTATGTTCATGCACAAGTCTTTTTGCTGTTGTTTAACGTGTTGCACCTGTTTTGTGCTAAGGTGTCTTCTGTGGTCTGTGTGAGCACCCACATAATGTGAATTCGGACTAATGAATGAATTACTGTGTAATGTCAGAAAGTGTCTTAACAACATCAGTCTAGGACTACAAAGTGCACAAACTAATCAAATACAAAAGGCTGAAGTTAGTAACCAGACATAAAATAGAAGCGGAAGGTGACTTTAGTGCCAAGTTACAAATATTACTAAATTTGTTATGCTAGGAAAAAAAGTCTGGAGCTCTTCCTCATTATTACTTGTGGGCTATGTATGCACATAGCTGCAAGTGATAGACATAAAGGCAATCCCCCCCTCGTTTTACTTTCTTTTGTTCTACCTTATGGTACAGTTTCTTATACTGGCTTTCCTAAAACTTTTGCCTGTATTTTTTCATTTTTCAAAGATCCCATAGGTGGGAAAAAAAACCCCTAAAAAAAAAAAATTTTTTTAAATATTAGAATTTTTTCAAAATTAAAAAAATACAAAATTACAAAAAGACCCCAAAAACTTTATTTTTCCTTAAAACTAAAAATAATTTTTATTTGCATTTTCAGGGGTTATTTTTCTTAAAATAAAATTGAAGAAAAACCATTAAAAATTAAAATAACAGTAAAAAAATACTTTCACTGGAGTATGACGGCTGGCCGAGGCTCAAAGGCTATGACGACAGGGAGGTCGCCCAGCACTAAGCCAGCCAGGGCAGCCTGAAGTTGCCCACTGGACTCTTAGGTGTCCCTGCCCCGGGGATGCCAGGGAAGTGCATTTGCCCAGAGGGCCTTTCTTGTGCCCCCTCTTCGGCTCGAAACCTCTGCTCCTCTTGCCTCGCCGTCCCACTCCGTGCCTCTGCTTTCTTCTTGGACGGCTCCTGACGACGCAGGAGGACGCAGTTGGGACTGAGAAGCTGCGGAGACAGGGGGTTCTCACCCTCCTTACAGGGTGCTTGACCCTCTCTCCGGGCAGCCACAGGAGCACGACAGCAAAAGGCCAACGACAAGCAACGCAAAGACCCAGCCCTGCTTACATTTTTTATGCCCAAAACGTCCCCTGGAAGAAAAGGTGAGTAACTCAACTTTTCCCACCAAGATCTTCAGTCTGCCCCTCACACTTTACTTGAGATTTTCCATCAGAACATCCCCTGGCTGTGCTTTTCAAGTTCCCTCAGCTTTACCTCTCTGAAACTCTCTGACATCTCTGAGTTACCTCACCGAGGAGTTCAAGAAACTTTTCCCTCAGTAGCTTCACTGAAACAGCCTGCTCTGCCCCTCCGACGCCACTGCTTAACACTCCCTACCTGTGTAACAGCCTTAAATCTGCCTTTGGGCGACTCCACAACCATTTAACGAGCTCCTCGAAGCGCCTTTCACCTGCGCCCGCCTCACGGACCGCGGGAGGAGCACGACTTCGCGGCTGAGGGGAGCGGCGAGAAACCACCCTGTCTTCAGGATGGGAAAAGCAGCGCAGAAGCGGCACAGCAGCCACCGACCCTCCCTTTCCCCGTCTCGTCTCCCTCAGGGCACCCTCATGGCTTCTCGGTGATCCTTCAGGGCACTCTTTTCGCCCTGTGTCCCTCACAGCCCCTCAGGGACGCACAAGACACCCGCCTCCCCTCAGGGCACCCTCTTCCCTCTCAGTTATACTGATATTTCATCCCCAAAATGTCCCCCATGCAGCATTTCCCTCCAAGATCTTCACTCTGTCCCTCACACTTTACCTGAGATTTTCCCTCAAAACATCCCCTGGCTGTGCTTTCCAAGTTCCCTAAGCTTTACCTCTCTGAAACTGTCCTCTCTGCCCCACCTGAGCTTTTACCTCAGTAACTTCACCGAAACACCTTGCTGTCCCCTCATGCTGCTGCCCTACGCTTCCTCCCCTCTGTAACAGCCCAAAATCTGTCCCAGGCCGACTCCCAAACTTTTATTGTGTCCTCACAAGTCAGTGGGACACCATGATGAGGAGTCCAAGTTATGGAGAGAGACGGCAGCAATAAAAGCAGAATGCATTCACTTCAGCTTCTGTAAAACAGCAAATGTTATTTTGTACTGGATCAGACTCTGGCCAAACTAGGCCCAAATGAGGCCTGGGTTTTTGCAGCCCTTATTTTCCTTCTCAGTGGGTCTCTGTCTGGGCAAGCTCTGCCTTCTCTTGTGAGATACTGAGTTGGCTTTGGGAGATGTTGCCTCAGTTCAGAGGGCCCTGATGAATGATTTCAAGGTGTGCTCCCCTGTCCCATCAAACCATGCTGCAGGGCACTACAGGGGCATTGCTTGCTGGGACCAGTGTTCCTGAAGAGGAAAGCGAAGTTAGCCAAGTGCTTTAATGAGAGTGCCAAAAAGTGATTCAATCTATGGGTAAGAGGGTTGCAGCGTACTTGGCCAAAGGCTCTACGTCTGTTTCTGTCCTTCCAACTAAAAATAGCCTTCCTGGCTAATGCCAGGCGGCAGAACAGCCCCACATATAACAGGTGCAACTGTCCCTCATGAGACTGAAAATACCTAGAAAAGCGTTTGCTCTCCTGCAGGCTCTGTGAAATGAGGAATAGAAGAGGGCAGAAGAAGAGAGAGTAGTTTGCAAAGACTCTGCTAAAGGCAGTCCTTGCTGAAGGTCTATGGTCGCTCTTGAGATGACTCCTTCACAGAGCTGGTCTTCATTTTGGTTGTTCCTCTTTTTTCTTAATCATGCTGTTTCCCCAAGCTGTGTGTTGCAGTAACTGAAAACCAGAGCTTTAGCAGAAGGCTGGTGTCTGGTTCTGGCCAGCAGAAATACGGAAGACCACTCAGGTGCCATCTCTGTCCTAGCACTGCAGAAATGCTGTCTTGATGATTCAGACTGGGATTCAGGAAGCAGGGACAGGCTGGTGTGATAGCATGACCAAGTTAGGGCTGCACTGGTGTGGTATGCACACTAACCAGGAATGGATGGGGGTTTATATGCCAGAATAAACTTATTTTATTCCAGGAAAAGTTGCCTACAGGACAGAGACACAGCAGTAGCTAAATCCACAGACACACTCTTTCTTGGGCATTATCTCTACCACATCCAAATGCATCTGAGTTAAATTCAAACCCATGTTAGCTGCTGCGGAGGTTGATGGATGGTTCACCACCTGTGTCATTTTCACTTCGGCTTTCCAGAGACAATGTGGACTATATTGTCTGATGGCTATTGATTTGCCCTTGGTTTTCCACATACTATTTATCCCTCCTCTGCTTTTTTTGTGGCATGGGAGAACTGGCCATGAATTACAGAATAGCCCAGGTCACTGCAACACCACTGCAAGCCACAGGAGTTTCCCTGCCAGCATATGGTGTGGTTGAGCACATTATCCATAAGACAGTGGCCTAAGCTTACCTTTATTCACATTTTGCCTAGGTGTTCAGAGTTCAATGCCAGCTAATCCAGTACTAGTAAATGCTACCACGTCAGATGTAGGAAGAGTTTACACCTAGAGTTGCACAAAGAGTAAGGAATCTGGCTCAGCTCCTTGACTTGATCTTAGGAAATCCCCCACATACGACTAAACACATATATTGTTACCAATACCATTCTTTGTTTCAGCTCTCAAGAGGCACTGGTCCCCAAGTCTCCAGATGTGCAAGATGTGGGAACCTAAACCCACTGGGATCCTGGGGCTTTAGGTGTTTGGGATGCAGATCCCTGGTATCTCAAACTCCAGTCTAACCACTGAAGAACTGTGAGAATTCATTCTCAGAGAGGTAAGAAAGTTGCTGGCTTAGAAAGCCTTGGTAAGAAATGAGGGAGCTTCACTGAGAGTGCAGTGACAGACATAAATTCATCAGTGTTTCTGAAGGCATTTATCAGGAGTAGAATAAAGGTATTTTGGGTTCCTTAATCAAGTGCACTGACTGCCTTAAAGATTTTATCTTAACGGTGAGTAAAATGAGTAAAATGTGGTGGTCTCTAAAGGTTTTCTAGTTTAGGTCACTAAGAGGAGTTTAGTTTTGTCTAAGGATTTTTGTACATTAATGCTCCCAAGTACAGGTAAGAAAAGGCTGAAGCTGATTTGAATCCAGATACATATTTTCTTGATCCCTTTTCCTCCTTTTTTTCCCCTCAAACACTGAAATATTAAAAAAAGCTTTTACCATACTTTCCATCTTCTAGTCATCATCCCTATGATACTGTCCTGCCAGATCTGTGCTAGGCATAAACTAACTTGTCAGCTAGCTGCAAACACAGGCTGTGGGAACTGAGGGGAACTGAGGACTAACAAGCTTAGATAAAGAAACCTACAATGTGGTGTGGCTGACAAGATTCTTGAGTCTTCCAGGACAGACCTGTGGGGAATCTCATGGCAAAAAAGTCAGAAATGTGCTCTCTTGCTAGGCTGAAGATCCCTTCTGGCACAAACCTTCTATGATGCAACATCCTTTTTGCTGCCTGAGTATAGGCCAAAGGTGAAAGATCTTTGGAAGGCCTTTTCCCCTGCCAGAAGTGATTAATGGAAAGCAGACAGCCACCAGATTGGAATAATGGCTTGAGTGCCAGGATCCTGCCAAAAGAACTATGCCTGTGCATTAAGATTGCTGAGCACTGGCTTTTGTCACTTGAACATCTGTATCCTGCTCTGAGGATTTCAAAGCACATCTGAGATTCATCCTCTTCGGAAATGAAAGCACAGAAGTAGTCCCAGGCATTCCAAAGATTGCAATGGGCTTAATCAGACAAACCTATTATACTGCCTCTGGCTTCTTAGAGAGTTTATTTAAAACAGTGAGAATATTTTCAAATCATAGTCTCCAATATATAAGTTCCCTGAGCTCTAAGAAATCAGGACTACAGTCAAAGAAAATAAACACACTACTAATAAAACTGCCTGCTTGTGCCTGCAATTAACCGATGAATAAAACTAAACTGAAAAAAAAAAAAAAAAAAGAGAGAGAAAGCAAGAAAAGAAAAAGGGGAAAACAGAAAAATAGTGTACACAATTGTTCTTGGTCCCTAACAGTCTACATAAAGCAGCTCACAGAAACCTGATGAGCTGTGAGCTGCTGGCAGTGCCAGTTGTAGAAGCGTGGAGAAGACAAGGCTGTGTATTGATTGGCATGTTATACACTGCAGAGAAAGGCCAGGGCAGCAGATGTACCAGAAAGCATCCACAGCAACACTTCACACTACTTGAACTGCAACCTGTGTCAGAAGAAAGCTGCCCAATGTTTGAAAATGGTGCTGGAAACATGAAAGCTTAGAAAAGGATGTCTCCCTCACAAGAACAACCACAGCTCGGTGAGTTACCCCAGAAAGGGGTAAAGTTCTACACAATATAACTCATGTTATATTTGGCACTTGGTGCAGTTAATCTTATGCTATAGAACTGAACAAATGTTAGTGGCCATATAATGGCACAAAGTTCAGAAGTCCACTATATCACTGAATCAGTCATCCTGGACTGTGTTGGTGGATATGAAACCAGCCTGAAACCACATTTGAGTAATGCAAAGGTCATCTTTATTTTAGGATTTTTGTCTTGGTTTTTGTTACTTCTTTTTCATAATCTGAGACACTGTCAAAAATATTGGATATCACAAGGTTTAACTTTCAAAGAGCAGATTATTCTGCCCTTCCTTGTTTAAAAGTGTTTGAAAAAAAACTTCAATTGATGGAGTTCACACTTCCAGTACATGTTTCCACTTACTGCTGCTGGGTGAATTTTCAGTGATGGCATAATCCTGAATGTTGATGTCATCAAGCTGAGGCATGTTAGGCTGCTGTTTGACTGAGCTCTTTCCTGTGTCCAAACAGAACAGAGATCTCCATGTACAAGCATCTTGCAGGTTTTATCTTTGTCATTCTCTAGCTTCTATTTTAGTGTACTGTATGACAAATCTTACGTTATTATCTTCTGATCTCCATTACAACTTTCTCCTATGAATATCTAATCTTAAGAGATGAATCTAGCATATTGAAGGATGACTGTTGGATAACTACTGATTTAATTACACTGGAAATGCAGGATTGCAAACACCAATCATTACACTTCCTGCCTAGCTGAATCTTCTATTACTGCTATTATTTGCAACCTTGGTACAGCATAATTTTTTTTTTTTTTAATCTCTGAAGGAATTAATATATCTAGGTTATTCTAATTAGTAGCTTTCTATTACAGTCTTAAAAAGCTTTAAATTTTGTCCCTATTAGCCGGAGAAATAAGGAGAGGCTGTACTGATAAAGAAAGCACAACAGTTGAAGCCTGACTCAAAACTGTAATTATTGTGGCTTGGTTGAATCTCCAAGCCTGTCTGCAAGAAGAATGGAAGTGTTAAAGTAAAACAAGAGAACTTGTTTTAATCCTTTCCACAGGGATACCTAGTGTGGAATAACTTAAAGCAGTTTGGCAGATGGGACTGAAAACCTGAGAAGCCAGATTTAGTGCAAATACACAATAGAAAGGAAAGTTTCTGGGCTTCTCAGCTTCTGAAATGCACAGAATCAAATATTTGGTAACTGAAGCATCAATTGTCAATTTCATATGGCTTGTCAGACTAAAGTGTGTGGACTCACACAAGGAGAACCTTGGACATACTGGAGGACTGTGAAACTCCAACCTCAGTATCACTTAGGAAGCATTACTAACCCGTTGATGTTTACCTTGATAATACCTTTGTAGAAACCCACTATAGAATAATATGGTTTATAGTATGTTGCAATAATTTCCTAAAATGTTTGAAGCTATTTCAGAAAAAAAAAACCCTCCACTTGTTTCAAGAGACATTTTTTTCTACATTCATAAACTTAAAATACGTAGTGTGTACTATAATCAAAATGCATCTGGAAATGTGAAGTTTAAAGGTATATAAAAAATTATTGAATTGAATTGTAGTTCTTTGTTATATTTTATTTCTTAAGGTTGTATTTTTTATTTGAATCATGTTAGTTGCCTGGAAACTTTCCCCTGGGTCTGAAAACATCCTTCTAGAAAATTTTATCTCTACATGACAAAAATGGAGCAAAGGTTCACTTCTTTCTCTGAAAGGACTCCTTCCTTGTGAGCAGTTCTTATGATCAATGAATGACATGCTTTTTCTCTGTATATGTCCTAGCTTGCCTCTTAATGTTTATTACTTCCTTCATCTGTGGCTGGGTTAATTGAATCATTGGCCCATGTCCTGCTGTGTATACTCACTGAGTGAGAGGCCTGGTTGGTTGAGAGCCCTCAGTGACATTATTTTTTAGAAATCTGTATTTTGTGGGTCATTACTTGCAGATCTTTGTCCTAAAGATCCATCATCGGTTCCAGTTGTGACTGATGCTGATGAAGTGAGTGACACTGAAGTTTTCCACAACCTGTGCCTGTGAGCCCATCTGCAGACACACGCCATCCATTTTCCCCAGCAGAGGCTTTGCAAGTCTCTGCAGCACACCATATCTGAAAGCCAGTGACTTTAACAATAACTACTTCTACTTAGTTTTGTCTCACATTTGATATATCTGGCCACTGTAGGATAACTTTTTGAAACAAAGTTAATGTTCATTTGCCTTCTAGGCCACATAGACAATAATATAGTGGTCATTAGAATAGTTCTTGATATTTTTCCTAGGTTGATGCATGCTGTCTAGGCCAGTTTTGAAAACACCTTTATATATAGATACCCATATAAAAAGTACTTATTCCTATTACTCCATTAAAATACAAGTTTGGAAAATTTGCCCCTTTAAAATTTAACCATGTACTAATGTTTATGGTCCTTAATCACAGCCACTTATACTATAAAATTGCTTTTTTGGGGGGACGGCTTAGGAATAGCCTATATGAAGTATAAGCTGAATAAATTTCAATTTTCACTTCATGTTTGTGAATATCTAACTCAAAGTAGTCATGTGCATATTTAAACCAAAGCATCAGTAAAACAGATGGGGTCCTCTATTTTGGTAAAAACCTTTCAGATTGTACTTGCTTTATGTATTGTTTTGCTAGAATAGGATTTGCAGGGAAAATGAGGAGGGACAGTGACAGGATCCAAGGATAAGCCTCTATGTGGCATATTTTATGAATGTCCAAATTATCTATGTTAGCTTAACAGCTCAGGAACACTGTGGTTTCTCTCTACTCCCAGCTCAGAGAGATGGAGCTGCTAGTGATTCTAATAAAGCAGCACATCTGTTTGTCCATCCTCTGCTGTGCTTGGACTCTTTGGTGATCTAAAATTTATCATACCTTCATTATTCTAGAAATTGCTCCGCATTTGTGTTTTAAACACTGGGAGGGAATACTTTTTAAAACAAATAGGCAGCAGCGTCAGAAAAAAGTCTCTCCAAGCCATAGTGTAGGAGACATTTTTTAAATGCCTGAATTCTAAAAATGTGGTGAATGTGTTCTTAGGGCATGAAATAGGTATGCCTAGACATGCACTCCAAACAGAAAGGGGATGGCTAAGAAGATGTTTAGTTTTATTTTAGAATGGTGCATTATTTCTCCCAGTGGTTTGTTTGTATACAATTAGTATGGCCTCTTTACACTGTGATAGGCCACATTTATTGTACCTATTTATTGTACCTATCTTGTCATCTTTAAATGTGGAGGATTTTAGTCTGTGTAGATTTTTAAGCAATATCTTATCCATCTTTCTATTACTTGCTCTGTTAGTTTTGCACCTGGGTATGCAAGTTTTTCAATGTGATACTAAAAAATAAAAGTTGTAATTATGTAAGGGTTTGAAAGCAGGACAATTTTTTTTCAACATTCACTTTGTGCTGGGCTGTACAAAAGAGGTCAATATCATTACTCCCTTTTTGCAGAAGGACAAAGAGTCTTAAGGAGAAGTGAAATTAATTGTTGCAGGTAAACCTGCAGTAAAGCTCTGATTTCTGCCCTCATTCCTGTCACAGTTCATTATCCCCTTGTGTTAGTACTTACTTACTTACTTGTGTTTCTGTCTGTCTTGCCTTTTGTTTTTATACCCTTTTCTGTTCTTTGCTCAGGAGGCATTTAGGGTTCTTATGCTCCTAAATGGTTACCTGTAGGGACTTTCTGTTCTGCTCAGAACCACAGTCAAGTTTACAATATGGGATTAAAATTTTAAGAAATCTCATTCCACTTTTTCAGCTGTGGGATGAAGTATGCACAGTTGCTCCTGCAAGATGGTTTAGGCCAATTACATTAAATGCAGAGATTAAGCATGCTCGCTCCATCAATACACCCTTTGTGGAAATCAACTGCCAATTCACACCATGGAAGATCCTCCTAAAGTTTATGGATTGAGTGAGTGAGTTTTACTAGACAGCAAAATGGCAATCCTTTCATGTGATGTCTGAAATACCTGTTTTAATGTGAAATGCACCGAGCTGTCTCCATTAAATCATTTTAAGAACTATTTCAACTGGGTAAACAGCATCCTTCCCTTATAAAGCACTGAACATTTTAATCAAAACTTTTGCAAAAATGTTCAGGCTGACACAAATTTCTGGACTAGAACCTCCAATATGAGTAAAATAAAAATGAACCAATGAAATAAGGAATTACTAAAATAAGATATTTTACTGCTGGTGATTAGGCAGATCTAATTATAAGAATTGCTATCATCAGCTCTGCTGCAGTGAGACCTGCACTGAGAACCTTTTTGGTTTTGGGGTTTTTTTTTCCTAATATCTTATATTCAGTGGAAAATGCAATCCTTAAAGGACTGGATGATTCACATATGTTGGTAAAGGTTGCTCACTCTGGACATGCCATGTGAGGGTGTGGACTACGCAGTTTTCCAAGGAAATCACACACAAGGAAAAAGTAATTAATTCCCTACTTTTATATTTGTTAGCATGAGAGCTGTCAAAATAGATCTATAGATAAATCAGTTCTTGTAAGTATTTTATTTTAAATTATTATTATTATGTAATAAGTTTGTCCTATCAAGATAAGCCTCCCCTCCCAGATAACCAGGTATGTCAGATTGCTCCGGTGAAACTCTAGGTGATCACAGGTCAATTGGGTTTAGGTCAGCTCCATCTATGTTGTCTGTCTCCCCACGGGATGTGATGCCAGGCGGTGCAGGAGCACTCAGTGTAACACAACACTTCACTTTCTTTTAGAAAGACAGTGACAAGAAACTGAACTCCCCTCTCTGTCCCTCTCTTTTTCTAAGTCTAGGCTCTCTCACCATGCCTAGTTCAGTTTCGCTCCCATAGCTCAGCCCGGCGGTGTTCAGCCAACCGAGAAAGCCTACCCTCCGCTGCCGGCGCTCCCGAAAGGCACCAACCAGGGAAATAATGGCTCAGCGAAGTGCGGGACCGCTGGGTCTGCAGGACAGAGGGGCCATGTTCACCCTGCACTTCACACTTCATTCCTGTGTGCCTGTGTGATAAAAGTGGGGACATCCCACACTCTTTAAGGGCGGGCGACGGCTGGTCCCCAGCTCGCTCAGGGCTCACTGGCACCGCACCCTGCGGCCAAAAGGGGCACCCAGACCCAGACGCAATGCCACAGCACTCGCAGGACACACTGACCACCTTAGCCTCGTCCTGCCACTCAGTACCACTATCCGTCCCCCAGCACATCTGGTCCTATAAATCTGCTGCTTTCCCCTTGTTTAAAGACCCGTGCTCCACAGCGTGGCCCTACCCCAAGTCAGCCTACCTTACCCACCCAGAGGGGATGGTGGCACTGAGCCTCCAGGAGCCAAGACAAGCTCCCGGGACAGAGCTTAGCCAGCCTGGCCCCGGCTGAAGCTTCCTCAAAGTCTGAGCCATTCGGGGCAGGAGCTCAGATTACAGCTGCCTGAAACCCCTCCAGCTTGGCTATCGCAAATGGCCTGCCATCCCTTGCTACGTTTGCAAAGCCTGCTACACCTAGAAAGAGAGGTGACCTTAAGGAACACTTATTTTCTGGAAGTAACTGATTGAGGTTCAAGTTGGTATGACAGCAAATATTTTTAAGATTTTTACATCATTTATTTGTTGAAGAAGAAGACAGTCCCTCAAAAATCCAATGGCTAACAACATGCATTATTTCTGTAGAGATGCTCTCAGGTTTAGAGCTGTGCATCCAGAGCAGTTTACAGTAAAGATCAGCATCAGAATATTCTGAGTACAATAAGGACACCCTATAAATAATGAGAAAGGTCATGAAGCTGGGGTAGCACAATTTTTTTCTCTGGGAGGGATTTGCTTGGGGGCAAGCTGTTGTCCGTTCCCCCTCTCCAAGACCCCTGTTAGCACTTCTTTCTGAACATAGTACATAACTTACAATGACTTGAGCACAGCCCTCTCCATGTTCCTCCTCCATGGCTCAACTTTGCTTTGTTCCCACCAAGGAGTTATTTAGAGCATTTAGGCCTAATCTTGGAATGGCTTCAATGAGAGACAGGGCCATAAAAACATCACTCAACATCTTGTGCACTGCTGTCCCTCACTGGGTTAAGCTTTACAAAGGGAGAAGCAGTTTCATGGAGGCAATCAAATTCTTTTCAGATAGGAGAATAAAGTCTTGGAGGCCTGTTGCTCTACAGTGTAATTTCTTTGGTGTAAAATGCACTGAGTGTCCTGAGACATGTAATCTTCAATCAACTTCTTATGAAAAACTTGAGATACTTGAAAAATTTGTAACCTCTAAAACAAAGACCCAGGCGTCCATTTGACACAAGTAATGGCTACAGTCTGCATCATGAGCAGAAATCTCAACAATACATCAGAGTAGTTGTTGTCATATTCAAAGAGATATGCCCAGTGTTCCAAATCACTTACGCAGAACAATAAGTTTGAATGATCGGTGCAACAATTCTCAGCCAAAATAAATATGAGAACAACTGCAGCAAAAAGAAAAAAAATGAAGGGAAATAATTATTATCAACCAAAGAAAAGTCTAGAAGAATTAATAAGTACAGGCTCTTCTGCATGGCGGTTGTTTCCATTTCAGTTTCTCCTTGCTCTTTAACAGAACCTTTTCCACATCCCTCTTCTTATTTATTTGGGAATAGGGTGCTTTAGCACTGAACATGTACTAGAGGAATGCACAGTATCTCTACAGGCCCTAACAAGAAGCATTGGACTTTTAGTTTTATCTGTAGCTTTCAATAGCTATGTAGTTGTAAGAGGCTCTGTGTCTCCATCAGCCTTAGTAGGGACTGAAAATAAGTTGGTTCCCTTTTTGACTTTCTCAAATTTGCTTTCTATGTGCCTTCTGAGCTCTAAAATCACTGGTTAATATTAGTTGGTTTTCCTCTGAGCTAAAGTATTACCTCTATCAGACTATTTAAATGTGTTACCTTCTGTGTGGACCTGTTTTAAGTGTATCTTCGCATCTGGTTTAAGTTAAACTTCCACCTAATAGTTTAAGCTAAACTGAAAGAAGGCTACTCAAAAGTACCTGGAAAAAAAAAATTCAAAGTCTGTCAGTCTAAAGGATCCTGGCAGTATGGGCCTCTTCTGGTTGTCCTCTTGGGGCTTTCCAGATGCCTGGTTTGCATAAGGGCAGCTGTAAGGTATGAAATGAAAGGTGTAGATATTCTAATATTCCTGCCTCTGAGATGATGAATTAAGCAATAATTTAGGCAATGCATGCCTAAAAGAAAGGATGTAAGAACAAGATAAACTCCATTTGCAATTCAGGGATTTTCTGACTCCAAAGAGGCTATACAGCCATAGGTAATGGTTGAATGCATTAGGAATTAGTAATCCTTGCTGGATTTTTCTTCCACTGTCTAGTTACCTGGTACCTATCTGGTACCCATATAAACATTTACTCTTTTGCCAGGTAATTCCACTGGGTGGCACTCTGTTAGTGGAAAAAATCCCTTTGTTCTGAACTTGTTTCCTGCTAGCTTCAACTATTTTCCATGCTTTCCCTGCTAGTTACACTTTCAGAATGTCTGCTATATCCCTTAAGTCAACTTGTTTCAGAATGCGTCTTAATTTACTTAGTTGTTCATTTTCAGACCTCTTGTCAGATTTTTTCTCCACTGAATCTTCAAGGTCTGCATCCAGAGAAGAGAGCAGACACTGACTTCAGGCTCATGTTAGAAGTGAAGATAACTTATCAAAACTGTTTGATGGATACTGCTCTCTTTTTGTTGGCCACATACATTACTTCAGTAATGTATAAGCAGTGTTTGTGTTCAAATGGCAGTAAACTTTTGTAGTGATCTGGGTTTTTTTTCAAGTGGCACCAGTAGAACATTTGACTCTGATGTCAGTTATGTAAACACATGGCCATATTCATACCAAGCGGTAATCGTTCAACTCAAACTGGCACAAACCCCAAGAGCTGCTTAGTTCCAAAGGAAAACTAGCCCCTCTAGAGTAAGTGCACCTGCACAGGAGATGTGTGCACTGAATGCTCTGAGGAGAGTACTAAGGGGAAAGGGCAGAATAATTTAGATGACTTGCTATTGGAGGCATGAAGGTATGCCTTTTTGGTGCTCTGAGCTTTAGCAGACATGCTGAGAGAAATAAGGCATAGTTGTATGAGTGAGGGATGGGGGGAGACTGAAAAACACTTGCAGACAGAGGCTGTTGCTACGGAAGCCTGGAACAGTAATGCAGAGTTTATGTGCTGTTTGTCACAGGTTACGTCTCTGCCTTGTCTCACGAAGCAAGTGATTCACTGCTTTTTTTTCGCTCAGGGTGGGGCAGTAATTCCTTTCCTGGATTGCTAAAAATAAAGCCAAACAATGACTAAAACATTAATCTTTAAAGGAAAAAAGAGGCAGAAAACTGGTATCTCCTCTAAGTAACTGAACATTTATTCAGAATGGATTTATACTATTAGTATGAATAATAAATGCATGTCTTTAAATACTTATACCACAATCTATTTTTACTTAATCAGATCTGTTTATTCCTAATGTATGTTTCCATACCCAGTAAGATACACCAGTTTTCTTTTCCTACTGCTATTTATTTTCTCAGCACGTGGCTTTCCTTCTTGATTCATCATTACACATCCATCTGTGGAATGCCAAGCTGTCTTATTTAAAAATATCAAAATGAAACATAACAACCTGTTGGGCTTTCTGATGTGAAAGCATTTGACTTGCACCAGAAAAAACAAAAATCAGTTGTTTATCTTTCGATATAACTAGTAGGTGATGGCTGGCGTCATGTTGAGCATTGCTGTTAATCTGCTCTCTTCTCAAGAACCTGGAAAATTACTGTTGTACCATGTGGTCTGGAAAATTAATTGTGTTGGATGTTAATATGTATTTTTCATATCATGCAAATATAGCTTGTTAATGATTTTTTACTTCAAAGAAATTTTGATCATGTCATGATCCAAGCAAGCAGGGCACAACTATGAATTTTAGAACTGCAGTTCCTTGGCCTAGCAATGGTCTGCACTGGTGACTCAGTGATTCCTACTGCAGAGCAGTGCAGGGACTGCTGCACAATAGTCATGGGACTTTTTTCTCCAGCAAGTCTGATTTATGGTCAGCACTGTTTAGGAAAGCTTTCCGAGGATTATTGCTTCTCTTGGCCTGAGATACACTGTCTTCTCTTGTGGAGTGCGTGGGCATCTCCTGGTGGAAGGTGACTGGAAGGTAAAAAAGGCGTTTAGGGAGCTGGAAAGTCTGTGGTAACTTGCCTGCAAGAAGCAGCAAACCTGGTTAGATGGAGCACAGGTGCTAGCCCAGCGATGGCACAGCCGCCCTGCCGGGTGTCGGGGGGGGCTCTGTGGGCTCTAGGTAGCAACAGCAGTGCATGTTGGTGTAACCAAGTGTTCCACCGCGTCACCTCCGCCGTGCCCCGCGGGGCCCTGCGGGGAGGGAAAGGCTCTGGGAAAGGGCTCCGGGGGCCGCGAGGAGCGAGGGCCGCCCGCGGCAAGCGCTTCCTGCACAAATGCCACGGGCGGCGGAGCGGCGTCCGCGCCTGGCCTGCGGGAAGG
>VZRE01012845.1:26214-73531 GCA_013396775.1 Cephalopterus ornatus | reverse complement strand
GGGCCGAGACCGGGCCGGCTCTGCGGCCGCACCCGCCGTCCGCCCTGCGCTCCCTGCCCCTGGGGAGGCGCTGCGGTACTGCCCCTGCCTGCGGTTCTGAGTCTGGAGTGCATTTCCAGGCGTTCTCCCCCCAGCCCGTGCATGGCCTGGCCAGGGTTAGGCTTGCGTGTCTACCTCCGAGCTGAGAAAGGGAGTCAGTTAAGGAGGTGGATTTTCTCTTTTTTAAGCTGTGTGTAGTATCCATGTAAGCCAGAAGGTCCGTGTGTGTCCAGTGTATTTTAACAAATTATGCTTTAAATAATGTAATTTTTTCTGTTGCTGTTTACTGGGATAGTGAGATAATTTTGGCATAGTTATTGCTGCTTTTTAAAATTGCGTGAGTCCTTTATTTTTTTTTTATAAATAACCTGATCTGGCTTCTGGCCTGATCATCAGTATCCTGAGATCTTAAAATTACTAGAAATCTTAATAGAAGTCTGTGGCATTCCTTAATTATAGGGTGTGGGATACTACCTTGAAGGTAATAGTGATGTAAGGATTCCGATAACGTTAATACATTTCTTGGGGTCATTCTTTTTTCTTTTTATGGGAGAAGAACGCATGATGTGGTTCTTGAGTAACAGATTAATTGACCTTTTTTTTTTTCCTTCGTGTGGCCTGAAACAAAGATTAGGGTGGAGCTCTCAATTGGTTCACATTTATTCAGTAATTCAAGGACATTATTTCTCAGTTATTTTTACAACAAACCTCCAATTCCTAAATGGTACTTATATTTTAGCCACTTCTAATTAGTTGTTTTTAAGTGAAATACTCTTCAAAATAGGGTTGAAATTTACTTTTGATTATAAGAATTTGGAAACCTATTGGAGGACACAGGATTGATATCTTTTTTTTTTTAATGGTCCTGTTTTCATTTAATGAGTATTCTTACGATGACACTGGTTTATCGGGGATTTAGTATATTCAAAATGAACTTTCAGTTTTCTTTATTGTCCTGGTCTACCTCTGTTATTATAGAATTTGAGCAGTAGCGTGGCAGTTGTACTGTTTTAAGTTTTTATTACGAAACTTGCATGTATAGGCTGGAATGCCTGACAAATACTGGCTAGTTTCCTCGCAGTGGGAAGAATGCTTAACTAGGCCTGATAGAATGGCAACATCCTCTTTACAGTAATAATCCTCTGAATTTTGACACAGATACAAGTTTTTTAACTTCTCAGGACATTTCTGCTTAGCATAAATCTCTTGTCTGTAATGGTTGTTTAGTCAAATTGGAAACATTAAAGTAAAAAGAAAAAGCTCATTTATTTGCACGCTAAAATCATGTCTATGCTGAAGGTTAATATTTTAAAACTAAAAATAATTCTTCTTTTGAAGATGTCGGTTAGAAGTGAGACCTGTTCATTAAAGGAAACATAACTAGACCTTCTTTAAAATATTTTAAACTTCTGAAGAATTGTACCGTTGCTGTACAGCAGAAATGTAGAGAGGCTAGAGCAGTGTTCCCATTCCACTGTAGTTTGGTCAATCATCTGCTTCATTTTATTGAATAAGTAATAGGAACCATTTAATGGCTTGTCACTGCGATTAGGATCTGTTCTATAAACCTGAACTTGGGCTAAACCTTTTTAAACTTCACATGCTCCAAGTAATTTTTATGTCTTTTTAAAATTTAACATTTACTTTAACTCCCTGGAAAAACAGACTTGTTTTAAGTTCTTGAGCAAGTGATAGATGTCTTGCTGTAGTGACCTGGTTGTAGAGTTGAGATGTCCTTGCTAAAAGAAGGGTGTTTTGGTTGGGTGTTTTTTTGTTGTTTTGGTTTTTGGTTTTTTTGTGTGTGAAACTGAGTGTTAATGTTGGTGGCTCAGAGGAGGTTGAAGTTAGCCACCTTCTTCTGGCTGTAGGGAGGTGGCGTAAGGTACTCTGGAAAACTGCCTTAGGAATTGTAGAAACATGAGGAGCACTCTTGTGCCTTTCCATTGATTGTGGTGCTAGTTCGGTGGTTTTTGTTTTGTTTTGTTTTTTTTTAATATTAGCAGTTCATACAATTAGGCTGTATATAGCAGGTGTAATTAGAGTTTGGTTTTTTAAAATGTGAATGCTATTCCGTAACAACAGTCTGCTTAGTGGGGTGGTACCCTGAAGGCATTTTTTTCTAAATTGGGTGTTCTAGGAAAGTTTCCCTTGATGTAGATAAGGCTGTAAAAAGATGAGAAGAAACGGTTTTGAGAAGGGAAAAAAAGGCTTGCCTTGGTCTTGTATTATTGAGTACACTTTAGGATCTTGTGTAGATCTGCAGAAGATAAGCAGTCCAGCCAGATGATGGAAATTTAAATACTGGTTAAAAGTACTATATAAACATGAAGTAATCACTTTTGCTTTCAGTTGGAAGCTAATGTGTGAGAATACAGCCTTTGTTATTTTTCAGGTTCTGAATATACTTTTTCATTTACTTAAAAAACCCAAACCCCCTAAAGCCCCACCACAGAGAGCAAGATGAACAGTCAATTATGTTAATCTGACTCTCTCTGCTAAACAAATGTGACCAATCAGTTTGAGAAGATAAGATTTTTGTTTGCTTGTGTTTGGCCTTTTTATGGGCTTACCTAGTTAGCTGCATTATTCCCCTGCCCCTTCTCCCTCCTTCCACAGCTTTGGGGAGACTTATTAATATGCTGTTTTCTGTATTTCACAGCTTTAAAATACAGGGCCTCTGTAGAAGTGGCCTTTTGCTGTTGAAATCATGGGAACACAGTCCCTGAAGAAAGGTGCAGATAGAGTGCATCTTCGCAGGGAGGAGAGCGATACAGGCCAGGGTGAGACCTTAGCTTGGTGCCTTCCATCGCCCTGGCTGGGCCAGGGCATAGCTTGTCTTGAGTGACAGGTTCTAGAGCAGCCAGATTGCCAGAGGCTCCTTGTCGGAGAAAGGGACTCATAAGAGACTCTTTTCTCATAGGAGCTTTTCTCACGGACCTAGCACTCCTCCTAATTGTATGTTTTAAACAAACAAGACAACCTCCCAAATTTAAACTCTTGCATGCTATAGGGAGGAAAAACTTCAACAGATTGGTTGCTAGTTAATGGCATTAGATGTTCTTTTTTAATTTAAACATTTTTATATGTATTTGTGCGTAATAAATACAAATAATAATGGCATGTCTGCCATAAAAAATACGGGGCGAAAATGATGTTGCAGAAGACATATGCCTTCTTTTTACAGTTTCATGAATAAATCTTGTAGGACTTTCAGGTAGTTTTCATAGGCATGTGTCAGATTTGACTTTGTGGAACTTCAGAGAATTAACTGTCTGCATTATAGTTCTTTAGATGTACAGTTTCCAGGTTTTTGGTGGTAACTGTGCCAACTCTGGAAATGTAAGGTATTAGTTTATTTCTGGTAATTAAGAGTGCATGGAGAAACGGACCTGAAAAATTAAGAACTAGGTGGTCTTGTAATGCCTCTTTACTGAGAAAATATCCTGAGAAAATGTTCACAGTGACCTACACTGAAAATATGTAGGTGTTTCACAGAACGCTGTAGTTGTGTGAGCCACTATGTCCATTATCTGCCTTCAAATAGATGAATCTGCCTTAAAGAGTATCTTGAAAGAGTTGTGGTAGCGTTTTTATGTGTGTGCAGTGGAACAAGGTTCACTATTAATTAGCCCTTTACCTTTCAGCTCCAATGGCGATTCCTCCGGCATATGTAGACCTTGGCAAATCTGCCAGAGATATCTTCAATAAAGGATATGGTAAGAATAGTACCTTTTTTAAAATACAGTGTTTGAGGTGCAACAATTAATTGCCTTTTTAAAATTGTATGTAAAATGGAATGCTTAAGTGCCCGTATTTCTGAGAAGGGAGAAGGTGTGCTGTTTTTCTATTATTGCAGTCAATTAACATCATTGGAGGCTTTTTGTGGGCTGTTTTGATGTGAAGTCTGTTAAATCTTACTGCTCTAGCCACGTAAATGTCAGAGGTGTACAAGTATGCAAGAATGTAAGCAGCAAGTGTGGCTTAACTTAGGAGTACACTTTGTTTACCGGTCTGTCTGTGCCACGACCTTCGTTGATGTAGAAAGAGTTATATACCAGTGTAATGTTATAGCCTTTTTTGGAATAGAAAGAGCAAAGGCTATTAGGATAAAGAATCTTTCTACATTTTGAAATTATTTAATACTAGACAGTTGCATAGTTAAATTAGTCTTTGCTACAGTGCTGTTTGTTTCTGGTCTTTGGGAGTGCATGTGGGGGCTTTTTCACCAAGACTGTTGCTCAGGGATAACAATGTGAATTGACACTCCCATAAAACCTACTTACATTACAGTTCAAGTGGTTGTGTATTTCCCAGTGACTTCACTTTTACAGAATTTTACTTTGAGATATTTTGTCTTGTGCTGAGAGGAAATGTAAGCAATGCCACTCCAGGAACTGAAAATTATGTATTTCCTATGTCACTAAGTTTACTCTTGGAAGCCATCGTTTGGTAGTTAAATGTACAGTGTAGAACTGAGAGGCTACTCTCCACTTTCTGTGTGGTGATGACTGAACAGAACTCCCAGCCTACTTTGGAGTAGCTTCATTTACCTGCTGCAGCATCTAAAATTTGCATGTTGCTGAAGTCAGTCTATAGTTTAGTTTATTTATATGTATATATGTGGCACACTGCTGAGACTGCTTGGAAGACCAGCTTCTTGAAAAATGTGCAGGGCCTTAGTTAATCGTGTAACTTTGACTTCTATTTGTTAAGGTTTTGGGTTGGTGAAACTGGATGTGAAAACAAAATCTGCAAGCGGAGTGGTGAGTTTAAATAACTTTTATTCATTATACTTTCTTTTTGGCTATGTTCTGATGTTTAGTTAGAAGGCATGCTTTGCAGATGCTGTTAAGTATTTTATAGGTTTTGTGAATGATAAACTTATGGTGTAAAATAATTTCAGAAGTCCCTAAAGATCTGAATATAACAGAAGTATTGCACTGTTTAGTAATCGGGATAAGATAAAAGGGTTTGTTACTTGTCCGTGGTCTTAGGTCTGAAGATGAACAAATAGCTGACAGATTTTTGAAGTGTTTTAATAAACTCATTATAGTGCCTTGTGATATTGTGTTTGGTGAAAATTTCTGCCATCCTGATGCTTGTATGAAATAGTTGGCCTTGAATTAGCATGTTGAATCTTTGGCTCTGCTAGGTATTAAAGTGTTGTAGTAGTGTTTCATGCAAGATGTCTTTGTTATGCAAGCAGTGCTCCCTGTAACTTTTATCATTTCTAGAGCAGACTGTGCAAGATATAAAGGCAGATTTTTTTTTTTTTAATTTTCCCCTATAACTGGAGCTTTAGCAGTGTAAACTTGTTGTTAGAAAAAAGATTCCAGGATTATATGCTCTGCTTTTTGCGGAGTTCTGTATCCCAACTGAAGCACAGTTTGCAAGAGCCCTGTTTATAGATGTGGTGGTCTAGCTTGTGCTTTTTGAGAATACCGGTTCCGTTGGTCAAACTCTCTGAAAAATCTAAGCCCTAATGTGGATCCCATATCAGTTAGAAGCTGTTCTTACCGGGAGGACAAACGGCTGGCATGAATGTACTGCAGACGTTTTAAAGCAGAGATAAGAGATAATAATTTGCTGCTCCTGAAGCTATTGCCACAAGTGTCAGTCACAGACCTGTGTAGAAGGAGCAGCACAAAGCAAGAAGTTAAACCTGAAGTCCTTGCCCTTTGCTAAGAAATAGACCTTACTAGAATTATGCCACTATGTGGATAGTTTGGCAGTCCACTAACATGACACAAATAAATGTAATATTTGATCAGCCAGCATTAAAGAACAGTCTCATGTACGTTTGCTATCTGCTCTCTGGGCTTGGGCTGTCAGAGTGCATAAGGACTTGTGATTTTGAATTCGTGTTTCTTTCTGGGGGAGGTGAGTGTGAGAAGTTGATTTGAAAATAATGTTGTGCATGGAGGAAGACAGAGATCAAAATTTTTATTTATATGTTTTAGAAAGTTGAAATAATCAGCTTTTTAAATCATGAGGGCAGTAATATTTCAGTGGAAAGAGCTCTTTAACTTGTATTGTAAAACCTGCCTTCCACTCCTGCTATGTATTGCCTTTAGATTCTGAGTAGTGGTACATGGAAACTATTCATTTTCTTCTTTGTGAGAATCCAAATAGTGAGAAACATCAGGGACTAAGTCTTTAACTAGAGAGATGTGAGTAATATTGGTAACTTCTAAGTACTTTGAAGAATTCCAGGTAAGTCCATACCGTACCATAAAACCAGACTGTTCCCTGAGCTCACTATTCAAACATGAATGTTACTGCTGTATGTCATGAAACCAAAGTGCCAGGGCATTTTATAGATGTCAGTAAATACACGTGTGCCTCTGTCTGGCGTGAAAGGCTGGTGTGTTGGTTGGACTAATAACTCTCTTTAAAAATCAATCAAAAATCCAAACCAAACAAAAAACCAAACCACCCGCTCCCAATTTGAAAAATGATGCCATTTTACAGTTGTCAATAATTTTTCTTTGGTGATGGTTGACAAGAAAAATGAAAAAAATTACATATGTGATCCTTGAAGAATTTTACTGGAGTTGCATTTCGTGCCTTTTAGTGTTCCTGGCTTTTGGTTTGATTTTTAAGTTGCTCTTTGGAGTATCAAACTTTACATGTCAAGAACTTGTTTCTGCTTTTAAGGAGTATACTTATGGTGACTGCTGTCTTGCTTTGAAGTTAGGTTGCAACCCTTTACAATCTGTAACATTGGCAGGAACAGTGCAGTTGAGATGGGGACTAGGGAAGTTCTTCTTGGCCATGCCATTCTCCCTTCTCCCCCTGCAGGTTGTCTACTGATTTTAAACTTGTATAGAATAACAAGATCTTAGTGTTTGCTGCTGAAAACACTGTATATTGCTTTCAAGATCACATGTATCTTCTGTCCCTTTTAGGAATTCACAACATCTGGTTCATCGAACACAGACACTGGAAAAGTGAATGGGAGCTTGGAGACCAAATACAAGTGGGCTGAGTATGGGCTGACTTTCACAGAAAAATGGAACACAGATAACACTCTGGGAACAGAAATAGCAATTGAAGATCAGGTAATAGGTTAGGAGAGTATTTATTTGTTTTAGCTATCTAACAGAACAGAACTTACAGCTTTATCTTCTCTTCTCCCCCTTGAATTAGATTGCCAAAGGCCTGAAGTTGACATTTGATACAACTTTCTCACCAAATACAGGGTAAGAATTGTTAAGCTTTTTACCTTACTTAGGGCAGTAACAACACCCATGGTCCATTCATCTGGTCTGTGGTATTGACAGAGCTGTTTGTATGGTTTGCTATTGATCCAAATAAGCAAATCCCAATGCTAAAGGATTGTGCTATTAATTTTATTCTGCTCTCATCACATCACTGTGGGGTTAGAATGGTACACTTCACAACAGCCCACTTCACTTATTGTCTGGGACAGAATACTTGGAATATTGCAGGAGGCATTCAGCTGCTGCTGCCTTTATCACAAAATGCCTGTTTGCAGTAGCCCCATGTGCTCTGGATGGGCTGCCTGTACTTCTGCCTGGCCTCAGGGCTGCATGTGCATGGCATTTAGATACGTTGTGTAGAGTCATATGGCTTGAATTTCGCGGTTCATTGAGGAACATCATGTATGCCTTGTTTTAAGATAACTGTTTCTCTGTTTCAGAAAGAAAAGTGGTAAAATTAAGTCAGCTTACAAACGTGAATGCCTAAACCTAGGTTGTGATGTTGATTTTGATTTTGCTGGACCTGCAATCCACGGTTCAGCTGTCTTTGGTTATGAAGGCTGGCTTGCTGGTTATCAGATGACTTTTGATAGTGCCAAATCAAAATTGACAAGAAATAATTTCTCTGTGGGTTACAAGACTGGAGACTTCCAACTGCACACTAATGTGTAAGTACTGAAAATTTTGTCCAGATTTACAGAAGCAGGCTTTCTCCACCTTTCCTTCTAGTCAAAATACAAATGCTCGAAGTATCAACAGATGCTTACAAGGCCATTAAATGGCATGCATTTTTCAAGAGCAAACTCTAAATAAATGTACAAGATACTTTGTATTTCTCTTTTTCAAAACAGTAAACACCTCTGACTTGTTAGCACTTGCAGCAGGATACAGCTTGCATAATATTGAAGTACATGCCAACTGGAAGTGCAGTAGTTCAGTTATGCAGAACTGATCATAATGCTTTTTCCAGCTCTCCTGTTACATTGAATTAATTGTATCAGATTACAATTTAAGGACAGCAGATTTGTTAGAAGTAATAATTAGTGTTGCACTGTTTAAGCAGGTAAGTAGTAGCTTCTGGGGCAAGATTAGAGCTTTGCTTTTGGACTTTTTGAGTAGGTTCATCTTGTTGACTGTCAGGAATTAAGAATGCAGAAAACAGTGTAATTAAACAAGTGTAAGACATCTTGTTTATGAAATTTCAGATTTGCTGCCTTTAGATCTTATGTGCTTCAGAGTAAGCTCGAAAAAACCTGCTGAAAAACATGGTGTTTTCAATCTAGGTTAATAAAAATTGGTGGAGTTCTAGTGCATTTAGTTAGGTAGAAGTTTGTGCTTTTGGAGGGGAACGATGGGGTTTGTGTCTGTTTATGGAAATTGAGGAGTATGGGAGAAAACTATAAAATACTATATAGTCTGGGATGTAAGAATTCCATTTCAATTTACTAATGTAAAACATTGTGACAGATTTTTTTAAGACGTCATTTAATTCTTTAGGATTTTCATATGTATTCAATAGTCATGAATTCATAATGGCCATTTTCTAACTATTAACATTTATACATCAGTTTTATAAGAATGTGATCTGGAATTTTGTTCAGGGACTTTGTTCAACAGTAGTGTGAAGATTGCAAGTAATTCAAAGGAGCACTGTGAAATACCTCTTTTATTTCCATGAATTATTGCAATTTAACAAATGCTTCAGGGCAAAATTAATCTCCCCTTCTCTTGCCAAAAAATGGGGAACAACTCAAACTTCTGCATTTCTAATTTAAATAAAAATTTTAAGTAGTAGAAAGAAGAAAAAAAAAAGGGGGTATGTAAATATAAGAAACTAACTTTTTTCTTAATTTGTGCAGCAATGATGGTTCCGAATTTGGTGGGTCAATTTACCAAAAAGTGAGTGACCATCTTGAAACTGCTGTAAACCTGGCTTGGACAGCAGGCAGCAATAGCACTCGCTTTGGCATTGCAGCTAAATACAAGTTGGATCCCACTGCTTCTATCTCGGTGAGTGTGTGAGTAACCTGAATGGTTGTGCTGAGTACAGTCTATTTTCAGTGTCTGCAAATCTGTGTGTTATTAGCTATTAGTACAAAAAAAGGTTAAGAAGACTTGTAGGAATTACTCTTACCATCCTGGCAGTTATAATAAAACCAGCAGAAATTCTGTCATGTCTGCAGAGCCTTAGAACCTGACTGTCAAATGCTGGGTCTACTCTAGAGATCTCACTGTGTATATGAAAAGAAAAACACAATGGGAAAAAAACGTCCTTCATGTCTAGTTCTGTAAGTTTACAGAATTTTTTTAAAACCAGTTTTTGAGGAGCTCTGGTACGTTCTCATGGTAAGAACTCCTTGCAATAGTGATTAAAAAGACAATGAGCACAACAGTTTTCTGTACATTACAAAGTTAGGATTGAATCTGGATCATTGGAATCATCCTGTTGTGGAAGCGATGCAAAGTGAGATAAATAAGTTTGCACATGTTGCTTATGATATATGGAAATAAGGAAATTTTTGCTGCTTGGCTGATTGGACTTTTAATGCTAATTCTTTTGTAATAATATGAACATAGAGGTTTCTTCTGAAGTCGCATGTTTTGGGAGACTGTGGTGGTAAATGGCTGTGGCCTTTTGAAAAGGTGGGAATGGGCAAGTTCACCTGCAAAACCATATTCCAGTAACAGTTCTCCCTGCTCTTAAGTGTCTGCTCTTAAATATGTTACTGCTTCAGCTCTAAGTACAGGGACAAGGGCATAAACTTGAAGGAGGGAATTCACAAAGCACAGAGGTATTGAAAGAACAGGTAAAATTTGGTTAAGGTGATAATGGCAGTGTTGCCATAGTTATTCTAGTTTCTGAATGATAACAACTAATTAGTTACATTTCAATTGCTTTTGTCTTGTTTTTAATAGGCAAAAGTGAACAATTCTAGTCTAGTTGGAGTGGGTTACACCCAGACGCTGAGGCCAGGTAAGAGTTATCACATGAATTATGTCACATATATATCTTCAATGCATCACAAAGAAAAATAATTGAGTTCTATGCATTTCTATGCAACAGTTTTCCTTCTTCAGAGTAATTTTGTCTTGAAGGCAAAGTAGATTTTTTACAGTAGCTTATGTTGCACATTGAACCTTTATCTAAGTAAGACAAACTCCATTTTATCTAATGGTATTAATGCATTATATTCCCCATTGGATTTGTACAGGAGTGGACTGTATTGTGTTTCACCTCTTAGCTTTAGGCTAGGCAAAGCAAGTTTTCTTTTTTGGCATTGTTTTCTCCAATCATATGACACTGAATGATAGCAGGTCTTGAAAGAATGATTAATCGTCAAAAACCCACACTTCCTGCTCTTCATATTTATTTAAAAAACCTTCCAGAACTTAACTTGTTCTGACTTCATGTCTGTCTGTCCACATTTTTCCTCCTCCTTTGCACACCTTAATGCAGAGGAGGTCTTGTGTATTTAGCAATTAGAGACTTTGTATATCCACTTCATAAGACAGTGTTTACAAAAAGCATCTAGCTTGGTTCACGTGACTAACTTTCAGTGGATTTAATGGGTAAATATATTCTTCTGTAAAAAAAGTAATGAAATAGAAAAAGAGCTACAACTGGGACTTGTAGTGATGGAGGTTGGGTTGTATAAAAGCTACTGTGTGCATTGTAAATGTGCTGCTTAAAAATCTTACAGGTGTGAAGCTTACACTGTCTGCCCTGATAGATGGAAAGAGCATCAATGCTGGTGGCCATAAACTCGGTCTTGGCCTGGAATTGGAGGCTTAAAAAGGTGAAGAAACTGCTGCAGAGAAGGGATATCAGAAGAATTTGGCCTTAAAATGTATTTCCAATGTGACCAGCAGGCTTTTTTTTTTCCAAGAAGGATGACCTAGATCAAGAGCTGTATTTGAAA
Source organism: Cephalopterus ornatus (assembly GCA_013396775.1). Taxonomy (NCBI): domain Eukaryota; kingdom Metazoa; phylum Chordata; class Aves; order Passeriformes; family Cotingidae; genus Cephalopterus; species Cephalopterus ornatus. The sequence goes on along the minus strand of VZRE01012845.1, from coordinate 62,349 downwards.
TATTTAGACAGTTACTTGTTAGCTGGTTTCTAGTTAAATTGGTTACCCATCTAGTTAAAATTCTGCATTAGTGCAGTCACTTAAACATTATTTAAATGTATTTAACTGTTTAATGCGCTACCCACAAATAATGAAATAGACATTTATGAAAACTGTACAATTGTGTGCATGTTTGTTTTTATGTTCCTTTTAACATTCGATATTGCCATTGAATGAAAAATAGATCAGTGGATGTTTTGAAATGAGGTCAACAATTTTGTTCAATCACCTGAAGTAGAAATATATTTGGTATCCCAAGACAAATTATGAATAAAACAAGTACACACACATACTTGTGCCTCAGATATTTTAAGAGTGAAAATATGAGGGTAGTGCTCAGTTAAGTTTTAAGTAATCCAGGAAGTAGTGCTCTGTACCTTTGTGCAATTAAGGACCCCCACCCATGACAATACTGAGTATAGGTGAACAGTTGGATTCCTCAAGCAAGGTGAATGTGCTTTTCTGTCAGGTAAGGTTTGTCATGACACAATGGTTTAATTCCCTCTGTGTTCCACAGGCGAGATGTACTGTGTCCCTAGTTGGCCTGCTGATGCAAAGAGTGCAGATCAATGTACTTGGCACACTGAAACATATAAAAACTGCTCCTTGAAAAACCTCACCCCAAACACACCTTTGCTTATACTTGTATGAAGTGAGATGTATCTCTGCAATTGAATGTAACAGTGTAATGGTTTAACAGCCTGCTTATCCCAACTGCTGTGAGAGGTTTCTGCTTAAAATGACTGAAATAAAGACAATTTTAAATGGAGATGGAGGAAAATGGATCTGATCTTGCTTTCCCTTTAATAAATCCTGGCAGATATCTGTTTTAAGTCCAGAAACATACAGAATAATGGGAAAACTCATGTTTTTCCAGGATAGTAGTGAGAGAATAGAAGTACGAGGGATATTTGGTCTGTGAACCTAACAGCCCCTAAGGTCAAACATAACTAGCTGTGAATACTTTTAATGTGGAATACATTAAATACATGTAGTTGCACTGCTTACCTTTAAGAATGGTGACTTAGTGAGTTCAGGAGAGTGCCAGGAGCCCACTTAGAGTCTCTCAGAGCTGAGATGTGTGTCTTGATAGTCTCGCAGTCTATGGTTCACAGCAGCTTCCTTCATAGGGCAGGTGGCTAGCTTTTGATCTGGGAGCTTTCTCTGGGTTATACTGGATTAGACTTGCTGCCCATACAAGTCCTAGTGATTTGCTCGAGGCCTTGTTCCATCCCGCACTTGCCCTCTTACTGAAATTCTCACGTGAAGTACTCTGTTGTGAACTGCCTGTGTTCAGGCTTTAGCTTTGGAGTACCTGAGCATCTGTGCAGAAGACAGAGCAGAGCTTAAGCTTCCAGCTCAGGCTCTTGAGTAGGCTTGCCAGTGTGTTTGACTAGTTTTCTTACTCCAAAGCACAAGTGCTGCTTTATCATGTACTGCTGTTGTCACTAAATGCCCTTTTCTGAGGAGCATTTCCACTTCTTAAGGGTGGAAGAGGCATGTAAGGTGCAATTTGTTGTTCTCGTTGCACATTAAGGTCCGTAATATATATTTTCAGTTTGAGGTGTTTTTATATGCTAGACCATGTAAAAGCTGGAGACCATGCAGCCAGACATTGAATTTTAGTACCTATTCTCTTCTTAGCGTAACTATCTTTGTGTGCCTGTACGTCTTGTCCAGCTGCAGCACCCAGGCAAATAAGGGACTGCATCTTTTGCTTATGAGTGATGCCTTGTTTGCATCCTTAAACCAGTGTGGCTGCAACACTGATGTTTCTCAGCTTTTGATAGGACTGTAATGGTCTGGCACTAATTTTATTTTTTTTGGTAGTGGTATTTTGTCGGTTTTGGGATATTTTTGGTTTTTTTAGAAATAAGTACTCTAACCCTTTTCCTCACTACCTTGGCCTGTTCCTCTAGCTGTTTTTTTCCTGAGGTCACATAATGGATAAGTGAAATAAAAGCACATATTGCAGAGTTTCTCTTCCACTCTTACAAATGAGTAATGGAAAACTTGAATCTACTCATTTTACTTTTTATGTGCATGACTTGACTAGTCCTCAGCCTTTAAACCTTAAGTAGTGTTACTTGTTATAGTGCTGATAGGCAACTGGAGAAAAAAAGGGCTCTGCAGTAGTTAAGAGAACGGTGAAAATACGAGATTTCCTAATAAATTCTGTCATAAATCACTACTTTGAGCATGAAAAGGAAGTTCAGTGTCTATTTCTTGACATCTGCCAAGAAATCTGCTTATAAAAATGGCCTTCAAACTTTCTTTTCAACTGTTAGAGAAGGTGGTAGTGTATTGGACTTCTGTGGTAAGCAATGTTGGTAGTTTCAATAGTTCCATTTTATTCGAACATGTAAAAAGCCTTAATGATAACTTTGAGTGCCAGACAGCCTTTTCTCAGGTGTCATTCTGAATTAAAAAAAACCCCACTTGAGATAACCAATGACCTGAACATCATTCTCCATCTTGTTTATGTGAACTGTAGCATTGCATTCCTGCCTGGTACAGCTGGAGTAGCGGTTGTCTGTGTATATTGCAAGGGGACTTAATCACGCTTTCATAAATAAAAATCCTTTCACATGAGATTATGGTGCCCTGGATTTCACGAATTACTGTCTGAGTGACCTGAACATGTTCTTGTGCTGTAGAAATTCTCCAGGTTGGTTTAATTAACGTTGCACTCTTCACATGGTTCAGCTGGGGTGTGGTATATTCCTAAATCTGCCTCTTGCACACTGCAGTCATTCAAAACCAGGAAATTTGGAAATGTTTGGAAATGGGCACAGAAACCTTTTGCCCCTGTGCGTTGGACACAGGATTTTACCTTTCCCTTGGCTCTGGATAAAACCAGGCAGCAGTGTGCTTGCTGCCCCCTCATGTCCTGTTCTGGTATTTGGCTGCAACAGTCCATCGGCTGGACACAGATACATTTAAATCCATGGTGAGTGGGGAAGCAGAACTGAGAAAACAGAAGACAGCTCACACATGGATGATTCAGCCCTACTCCTATCAAAGGTCCTTGTTTCCTTATCATACTGGTGACCAAAGACAGAAGCAATTCTATGCAAGGCAGGTCACTAATGATGATAAAACTGGGTCACACCTGTAGCAGCAGTGTCTTAATTGGAGGTACAAATGCTTCCTGTGAACCAACTGGCAGAAAGGAAACCCAGAGTAAAAGCTGGTGGGGTTGTTAGGGGGCTTGAAAAGGCCACATTGTGTAAGTGGGTTTATTGTGTTTGTCAGTGTCCCTTTGCAGTTGAATGTTCCCAATCTGGAATAGAAATAAAAACATGGATTATATCAATTAGTGTAGTGTGCATTCATTGTATTTTAGTGATATTTCCCTTCTTATGATTGTTCCTGGGCCTGCCTTTTAGTTGTCCATTGTGTCCACCTTTCCACATGCTGCTGGGTCAAATTGAAAGCAATCACCTTTTGTGAGCCTAATGAACAGCATCTTCTCCTTAAGCTGCAAGTTTCAGACAGATACTTACACAGAAAGGGATAACTTTTTTTTGCAGTAATTTCTGAGAAATAATATGCAATTAAAACTTACAAAAATACTATTAGACAAAAGGTGGGGTGTTATGCACTGAGATTTGGTTCATATCTGCACTCATTTATGTACTGGTGTTGGGAAAAGTGCTGACAGACCTTGAAAGATGGCAAGCATGGGCTATTTCAGCTCCAAACGTGTGACCTTTACTACAGCATCTTTTTAAATTAGAGTTTTGTGCTGAGCCCAACACTGTGGCAGCACTTGCAGCACATTTGCTGCTGGTTAATGGTAGTGTACACATCAGAAATCCCAACGGTTGATGGGTATTTTCATGGGATGTTCTTTGTCCTGGATCCATGGGAAAAGATCCTGATGCTGAAGCAATGAGTCTGTTTAATGATTTGGCATTCTTAGCACTCTGTACTTTTTTTGGTTTACTTTTCCTGTTCTCCTATGGGCATCAATATACTAAATGGCTATTACAGAAAACTTCCTGATAAGTGGGTGTGTTTCCTAGCTTGAGTCAGAGCTACCTGAGCTCCACCTGAGACGGGGAGTGGAGGGAGAGCTGAGGTGGGAACTTACATGGAACCAGCGAGCTTTCTTGGATACTTTACTTGTCTGTGGTGGCATTATCAAAAATACACTTTAACTGACACTCTAGTACGCACATGCAGCTCCTCCGTTTAAGAAACGCTAAGTTTTGCTATGCCGTGTTTAGCGCTCGTCTGCGGTGTGCAGAGGGGTGCGTGTTTGTGTGTGTGTATTTCCTCCTGCACAGTCCGGGCTGTTTTCCCTGCAGGCTCTGAGGGCGCTTTGCTGCAGTCCGCCCTTGCCGTGCCCCGGTGCCGGGGCGGTGCCGGGTCCGTGCCGGGGCGGTGCCCGGTCCGTGCCGGGGCGGTGCCGGGTCCGTGCCCGGTCCGTGCCGGGGCGGTGCCGTGTCCGTGCCGTGTCCGTGCCGGGTCCGTGCCCGGTCGGTGCCGGGGCGGTGCCGGGAGAGGAGGGAGGGTGTGGCCCCAGAGCCGCCGCGGGCCGACGGCGCCGCCTGGTGGCCAGCGCTGTGCCGTCAGGAGGAGCCGCTCCGGCGGGCGCTCCTCGGGCACCGTCCTCATCCCGCCGACGGAGGGAGGCAGTGGGAAGTACTGACGGCAGCGAGCCTGAGCCTGATCCTGAGCTAAAGAAATAGAATTAGAGGAGGAAACCCCCCGCGTACGCGGGCACTCGGTGTGCTCCAGCTCTGCGACCTGTGGGCTCAGAGGGAGCAGCCAGCCGTCTTCTCCTCACAGGCTGCAGCAGCTTGCTCCTGGGAGCATACACTCTCCGGTCTACACAGAATTAATTAATACAGCAGGTTATCTTCCTGATTGATCTGCCCCTGGCTTGACAACACTTTTCTGTAAGTTACCCCCAAATGGCTTGTGATCCCTTGATTTCCAAAGAGATGTTCTGGTCACCCTTTGCTTCGAGAAGCACTTGCTGGCAGGAGGACAGGGCACACCACCTGCCAAAAGGCAGCAAAGGGGAAGGATTCAAAACATTGCTGACTCATGGTATTTCCATGTCTCGTGGCATCATGCGGCATGGCAGGGCTGGGTTAATGCTGTGGTAGCCACAGGGCATGTTAACAGTGCAGGTGCATGGCCATAGCCCAGGCACCTCACACTGCCACCGTGTGGGTAGCTTACAAATTATTCCATCTTTGCAATTAATTGCAATTAATTTAAGTCCCAATCAAGCCATTGGAGCATGGGGACAGGGAAAAGAGCCCAGCAAGTCTGCTAAGGTCCTGTCCCATGTGGATGTGTCCAGCAGTGTGTCCAGGTGGCCAAGAAGGCCAAATGGAATCCTGGCTTGTATCAGAAAGAGTGGGGCCAGCAGGACTAGGGAAGTGACTGTGCCCCTGTACTCAGCATTGGTGAGGCCATACCTTGAGTACTGTGTCCAGTTCTGGGCCTCTCAGTTCAGGAAGGATGCTGAGGTCCTGAAGCAGGTCCAGAGAAGGGTAACAGTGCTGCAGAGGGGGCTGGAGGGTAAGTCCTGTAAGGAGTGGCTGAGGGAGCTGGGGTCGTTTAGTCTGGAGAAGAGGAGGCTCAGGGGAGACCTTACCACTCTCTACAACTACATGAAAGGAAGTTGTAGCCAGGTGAAGGCCAGCCTCTTCTCCCAGTCAGCTCATGACAGGACAAGAGGACAGTCTCAAGTATGCCAGGGGAGGTTTAAGTTGGACACTAGAAGGAATTTCTTCACAGAAAGTGATTAAACATTGGAATGGACCGCCTAGGGAGGTGGTGGAGTCACTGTCCCTGGAGGTGTTGAAGTAAAGACTGGATGTGGTACTTAGTGTCATGGTACAGTTGACATGGTGGTCTTTGGTCATGGGTTGGACTCGATGATCTCAGAGGTCTTTTCCATCCTAACTGATTCTGTGATGCTGTGGTGAAGCACCACCCTTGGCGCTTGAGCTGGTGGTGTCATGGGGCAGAAGCAGTCACAGGGTGGTCAGCACTGCTGCAAGGAGCAACTGTACCACCATCCCCTTCACACAGAGGAGCTGTTAGAAAGCTACTGTGCAGAACATTTCAGCTGGGGGTGGGGAGCAGAGACAGCTTTTGTCTGGGTTATTTTGTTCATTAATGTCCAAAATTTATCTTTCCTGGACAAAACCATAAGACTAGTGCATCAGTGGTGCTGGGCATTGAACTGCTACCCTGGGTTCTCCACTGCCTGTTCCTGGAGAGTTCCTCACCTTGTCCTGCTCCCCTCTTTGGGGATCCCTGTTGATTTTTAGAGCCTTGTTTTCCTGCCCAAGGAGAGCATGCAAACACCTCTTTGCCAGGTGTGTTGAGCCCCTCAGCTCCTGGGGAGTGGGAGAAATGGGTGTACTGCCAGCTGCCCTGGTGCAGGGGGCTGAGCCTAGGCCTAGAAAAAATTGAATGCTGCGGTCAATTTTTCTTTTGGCACCTTATTGACTGTTTAGGGTGGGTTGCAACTGGTCACAAGAGACATCTGGTATCATTCTCACTTTTCTAACTGGCAGCACATGCTTTCAGGAGCATGGTAGGGAGTGTTTCTGTTTTCCCTTGTTGGTGGTGCTCACTCAACGTGTGTCCTTTAAAGCCTGCCCATAGTGATGGAGTGTGTAATGGTTCTTGCTGTCATACCTGGGAGGTTCATCGGTTTGGCTGGACAAGCTCTGACAGATGTCCCCATGAATGTGGCAAGCAGAGGTGGTGGCCCTCTATGCTGCCAGCTGCAGAGCCTTTGCTGACAGAGAAACCAGGTGAGTGTAAATGGGCATCTCTGGTGTTTCAAGAATCAGTGTTTTATGATATGTTTTTAAGTAAACTGCAATTCACAAATAGCTCTCCAGGGTACTGTACTGTAGATGTAGGCTTGTATTGCAGTCTCAGAAGGCTGATCTTCCACTGTATTTGAGAAAATATTTTATTTTTACCTTTTTGAAGTGGCTTAGGAAATCTGGTACAGCATGCAGTCGTGGTATAAGACTGGTAGGCTTTTGGGCGAGTCCTAATGCTTTGTAGCAAAGGTTGTCTCTGCATTTAGGGTATGCGAGCTTCTGTTGAAATTGTTTGCAGTGCACTCATATAGCCTGAAGCTCACCTAGTTTATCATGCCCATCACAAGGTGAGTTCATGAGTAAGCACTAATGTAGGGGTCTTGGTAGGTCTCTGTGCCAAGCCAGCACAACTGAACTAACCCACCTTCTCCCTCAAAACAGTCTCGCTCAGAGTCCCATATCCCAACATTTCCTTTTGTTTTGTGGGCAGCTGTAGCAGAGATGTACCATAGAGTCCCACCACAGTTACGAGCAGTGGCTTCTACTAGGGCACAGCTCCTCCTAACTCACAGCACACCCCAGTACCAGAAGAGTGCATATGAGGTGCTTGCCCTTGGGTTCCCCAATGTGTTTGACAAAGCACCACTCACTACCAAGCAGAGAGGGAGGGGCTCGCAAGAAGCGTGAGCCCACTGCCTTATAAAGCTTTTTTGTTAAGCCCATTAAGTTTCTTGTTCATAATGTGAGATTGCTGTCATGTTTCTGTCTGGGATTTCTTGAATTAAGAATACGGTGTGTCACTGTAAGACACGTGCCTGGTGGGGCTGGGACACACCTGGCCCCCGCACACCTGGCCCCAGTGTGCCAGCCACGCCAGGGAGTGTGACTGTGTTGGTGTTTGTTGGGAGTGGGTACTTGCCTGCCATGACCATTTGAGCTGTGCCGTGTGCACAGCAGCTCATGAGTACCTGAGAGGCAGGGGTACAGGCACGGAGACTTCAACCTAGTGGGCAGCAAAGGACAGAAGGACTGAGTAGCAGAGAAGTCTTAAACTGTAAACTTTCCAGAAGAAGAAATACTTTAATACTTGCCTCATCAGGATAACTTTCCTGCTGCCTAGGAAAATCTGTTCTTACTTCTCCTGTTTTCCTTCCCTTCTATTTGATAGCCTTTGATTCCTTGGAGAAAAAGTACTGAGAATAAGCTGAAATGACTTTGTGTTGCTGTTACAGTCTTTTATGGAGATGAAGTAAGATAAACAAAAATCAGAAAGAAAAGATAATTAAACACAGAAAAGGCAGTTATAACTTCTGCTGGCGATTCCCTAATTTTGTCTACTTCTTCTGCTAGACAATTGTGACCACGGCACAAAGCTGCTTGGCCCTTCTGAGACCTAGGAATCCTCCACTGGCACAGGCTATCTAAAGCAGCTATTCTCCTGTTTATAGGTTCTCAGTATATTAGCCTGAAGGCAAAAGAAATAAAATGAGACCTAATAAGGTTAGGAAGGACTACATAAAAAGTTGAATGCAGAAATGCTCAATCATAAAATTAAAATTCATATTACAATGCCTATATGTAATAGGGGTTGTCAAAATTAAGATTGCTTGTGCAAATTTAATTAGTCTTTTGCAACATTGTCAGTGCTTAACTTTGCAGCCTTAATCATGTGCCTTTAGTGCAGTTTGAGGAGGTGACCATAAATGGTTCCCAAGGTCAACAGGCAGACCCTAGCTGCAAGTCTGATGTTTTCATTAAGTTTACCATAGTTCTTGTCTGGAAGTTTAAATACACACCGGAAGTTAAGCTTGAGCTAAAGGGTATCACTCAGTATATGGTATGTGAGGACTATGTTGAAAATCAAAAAAGGAAAACTTCGTAGCACCCATCAGAGTAACCAAAGCTGTGTGAGAGAGGGGAGCTAGACGGGCTTGATAGTACCTGTGACACTTTCTGTAATACCAGCAGGAGTTTTGTGGCCTCAGGTCTCTGGGTGTCAATTAAATGTCTCTGTTTTTGCCTCTTTCAAGTTAGTCTTCAGTGATAACTTGGATCAGTCTTGGATCGTGAGGATAGGTCTGTCCCATGCAGCAGTCCTCGACAGGGAGCAAGGGAGCTCAGCTTTAGTACTGTGGCCCAGACCCTCCACAGGACACCTTCCTGGCTCTATTGGTGGGATCAGCTCCCAGGAAATGACTGTGCCAAAAATCCACAACAGCTGTGGGAAGACCCAGAGGCGATATAGAAGCTGGCTCTACACATCTGTGTAGTCTCTACCTGTGGAGAAACCGCAGCTTTTTGTACAGGAACTGTTTTGTCAGCAGTTTGACCTAGTGCACATTGTTTTGTAATTGAACTTCGGAAGTGAATTAATGCTCCTCTGCTCTGGGGATTTCTTTGAGGCTCACTGGAATATAATCTAGCTCTGCTGTTCAAGGGAAACCAAGGAGGGCTCTGCTATTTCTTTCAGGTTGTAGTAATCTCTTTGATGTAATACATGATGGCACAGTAGTTGCACAGTTAACTGTGGTGTTCTGCTTTGGAATTACCCCATTAATTACTGTACAGTGAAAAGATGGATTAAGTGTCTTGGGAGAGTGTTTTATAGCAGCTGACATTTAGATGGCTAGAGGATATTGAAGGTGACACTGGAAACGACATACCAACACCCTGCTGATGTGCCCAGGAGGCCGGTAGCTGGGTTGAAGCTGTGGTGAAGGCAGCTGAGGGACCCTTTCTCACCTCTTGTCTGTGGAGGCTGAACCTTTATGGAGATGGAGGCAGGTGTGGGTCCCTCTACACAGAGCAGCATGGAGGTCTCACTGCCCACTCCCTCCCTCCCTGACCCCATGTAGTCCTCCCAGCTCTGCTTGGTTTCAGATGTGTCCAGTGCCATCTGACAAAACCTTCCAGTTCTTCTGGGTGAAGTAGAAGAACTGCTGTTCCTCCTGCTCTCCAGGTTTTGATCTGTAGCAGATATCAGTAATATTGATTTCCAGTAGGCAAATGCAAAAATATGTACCTTATAAAGAAATGAAGTAATAAGCATTGAGAATTGTGAGCCACAGTCTGTGTGAATTTATAAGGAAAAGGGTGGGGCGTGCAGAATAAAAATAATGCTCAGAAGTCAGTGTTTGGGATCTAAGTATTATAATTTCTTTTTTTCTTTTTGCTAGTCCAAGGAGCTACATGTTTTGTTTACCTTTAAATTTAAGCTCCTAATGTTTGCTTCCTAAAAAAGACACATTAAAAGACAAAGGTGACATCATGGACAAGCATGAGGTTCTGTACAAATAAGCCTAAATTTTATCTCTAGCTGTGACCTGTGTTTGAAATTGCAGGCATCCATTTCCCTTCTTTGTGATGGTCTCTCTGGACCTGTTTCTTTGCACCTGTTTAAAATGTGTTTGTCTGTTTTGGGTTTGCTTCTTTTTTGTTGTTGTGCTTTGTTTTTCATTTCATGCTGAAAGAATCCCAGTTTTCTGTTGCTGGGGGTTGTGCTATAGGCCAGTAACATCTGGGCCATAACCCTACGGACTTTGGTGGCCATGCCACATGATATGATACACAGAGCCTGGGTATCCTGTGAACTAGTCCTGAGAGTGGATTTCTTTTGTCGATGTTTTGCATTTGTGGATTTTGATTAAAATTCTTCGTGAATGTACAGGGAGGCTTTATCTTCAGTAAAGGAATGCTGTGGTGGTGTGTGGGTGTGCCATACTTAGGTATTGCATTTACTTGTGACAGAAGCAATAACACTTTCTCATTAACTATCTTCTGAAATCTAATTTCATGATGTCAAAAAGTTACTACTTTCAGCTTACCAATATAACCCAAGTCCCTACCCCAGCATAACTCAAAAGGTTGCTGTAAAAATTCATCATCTCTTGGTTTTTCAGGAGATGAATAGGAATAAAATTATGAGCCTTTAAACTAAATAATAATTTTTCCTTGTAGCCTGAGATCTGTTCAATCAATAATATTTCTGCTAACTCTGGGGAGAATTTTAGTTGCCTCCATAAAATGTTTTAATTATTTAAAATCATAAAATATAAGTAGGCACAATTTGCTTGGAGCTCATTAGTTAAATATATGAATAAGAAGAAAAGATAATGTTTGCATCTGCATTAATTTAAAGCAGTCTCTAAAATATGAAATCTAATCCTGGAAAACAGTGACTTATCAGCAATGTTTACTTTTCTTATAATAGGAGTAAATATTAAAGCAGCTAGTCAGGTGATTATCCCTACAGTATTGCACTGAGCCAAAAAGGAAGATAACTTGTCTGAAATCCCACATTAATTTCCCTGTTTTGCAGGCTTTATGTTTGTTCATTTCCTTTTTCAAAACATTGCCTTTAAAATTATTATAAAACAAGTGACTTGGAAACCATGAGTAGCTGCAAATGCATGAGACCAATTTGTGTGTGATTAGAATTGTGCAGAGGTAATGCTTTATGCTCGGCAGAGACTTTCAAGCCAGTGCAAATCACTAGCACAGCATGCAGCAGCAGGGAAATGCCAAAGCCTGGGACATGGGCTGGCAGACCAGAATGCAGAGCAACTTGGTGAGTGTGGAAACAAAATGATTCTTTAATTTTTTTTGAAGAAACTTCAGTGCTCACAGTGGCAGGAGTGCTCATTTGCAGCTCTTAGGTGTGCAAAGAGGGAAGAATCAACTTTGTCATTCCCCTGTTCAATACTCGTTTGGGATGTCATCAGCAATCCCTCCCCAAAAGAACCTTCTTCTTTTCTTTATGGCTTTTCACATTTTCATTCTGGGAAGGACATGCTAGTGCTGCCTCTCCCATTAAAATGAAATGAGCAGTAAAATCAAACATGCTGCAAACCACTTAGAGGTTTGCAGGGATGGAGCCGCTCAGCATGGTCACATTCCTTAAGTGCAAAAGTGGTGTCAGGGATGGAGGAGACTTGTGCAGTTTCAGTAAATGGGAAGGATAAAACCAAGTAGTATTACTCTCAACTAGTAGGGTGTTGTGCTTTAACCCCAGCTGGCAACTAAACCCCATACAGCTGCGTGCTCATCACCTCCAGTGGGATGGGGGAGAGAATGGAAGAGTAAAAGTGAGAATACTCGTGGGTTGAGATGAAGACATTTTAACCAAAAAACCAGCAGCTGTGCATGCAAGCAAAGCAAAATAAGGAATTCGTTCACCACTACTCATCTGCAGGCCATCCAAGTTCACCCATCCCCAGGAAAGCAGGGCTCCATCATACATAACTTGGGAAGACAAACACCATCACTCTGAATGTCTCCCCTTTTTATCTTCTTCCCCTCATTTTATATGCTCAGCATGATGCCATATGGTATATCTTGGGTCAGCTGGCCCAGCTTTCTCTCCTTCCAACTTTTCATGAACCCCCAGCCTGCTCCTTGGTGGGGTGAGGTGAGGTGAACATCCCTGTTATTATCAATACTGTTTCCAGCCTAAAACACAGCCCTGTATTAGCAGCTATGAAGAAAATGAACTCTATCCCAGCCCAAACCAGCACACAGGGAAAAAAATCTCTTAAAACAAAACTGACCTCTTAGCTTATTTGCTCCGGTTATGGCCACTGGGGATTGATTTCTTCAAGTGATAAAGAGAACATAAACAGGGATGCAGCCAACTATGCTACTACACTGTCAAAAAGGAGCCAGCTGAAAGTCATGGAACTTGCTGCTGTTGCCACGCCAGTATCAAGATTGCAGTACATGAGACATAGCATGTGCCTCAGATCTGAGCTGCGAGGTTTCTGGAGAACTGCTCATGACTTGAAGGAATTTGGATGAAGTTTATATTCATATTCCTTTCCCTGTATCCTAAGGGCTTTGTCATAAAAAGCTTGCTAATTGTCTTCCATGAGCAGCAATTCACAGAAAGTACTGTCTGTGTATAATGTGACTGAATTCAAACAGATTAAAACTGCTTCATGAGTTTGTTAAAAGGAGGAGCGAAGGCAGCATCAGAGGTTCAAACAAATACCTCTGTGTTATGCTACACTCAGTTGCCCAGTTTTTCTTTAGCCCTGCAGGAATCTGAGACTTATGATGCTCCCTCCTTCACTGCCCACATGTCCCAGCAAGATTAAAAGCTGCAGTGTTGAAAACACAGAAATGAGCCTTGAGCATTCCAGAACCCCTGCGTCTACCCTTGAACAGCAAGTTATTTCTTCTTTCTGGGGCAGTCTTATCTCTAGATTTCAGAGCATCCTCCTGAGTGTTTTCCATCCAGTAGAGAACTCCAAGCTCTTGCTATCCTTCTTCTGGGAATATTGAAGAGGGCCAGCACAAAGGGAGAGCACACTGAATGAGCCTTGTCTGCTCATTTACTTAGCAAGTAGAGATGCAAAGCCTACTCCTAAAGAGTCTTCTGTTCCTTTCCCTGTCAGTCACCTAAATATCACATCATACCATTTTGAAAGTGACATCTCTGGAGCAGGGACTGAGATACCAAACCAGCAGTTGAGGTCACATGCTTTCATTCTTGTGGTGGCTTCTGGGAGTTATCACATTAGGGGGAATTCTCTTTTTTTGTTCTGTTCTTGGTTTTTTTAGGTTTTGGGTTTTTGGTGGGGTTTTTTTTTTTTTAATGCGCTATCCTTCAGCCGCATTTGCTTCTAAGCATGTCCCAGCTGTACATTTGTCAACTGTGTTGGCCTCTCTGGAGTAAATCCTTGCAACTAGAAGAGATGCCAGTGTTGCAGAAACAGCTGCGTGGTACAGTTTGGGCAAAAGCTGTGCCCCTGGGTCAGCTCCTCTTCAGGGGTAGAAAATACTGAGCCTCTATAGTGCGAGCAGTAGCTCAGGCAGGTGTATTACCTGAGAGGCGTGAGCAGAGCCATGAGCTTCCATATGTGATGTCTCCATTAGAGAGAGACAAAGACTAGCATTGCATTATTGGGTCGTTCATTTTCACCACCTAACGAAAGCCTAAATTCCCATTGTCCCCACAAATTCCCCAAAGCCGATTCACCACTTGAATTAAACCATAATTATATATTATCAGCAGTCACTTTATAGTAAGGTTGAAGGATTAAATGCAGTTAGTGGTGATGAATTCCAGATGCGCAGGACAGAAGCCTGAAGAGAAGGCCAGCTTCTGAGTAACTACAAGATAGTGTAATGTATTCTAAATATTTGATTCAATTAAGCTTCCTTCTGCTCTTTGTTTCAGCTTACAGATGGCTCATCAATCTATAGTTTAGGGACACACTGCTATTCTTTCTAATGGTAATTAGGTGATCAGAATGGAGACAGGTTTGATGAAATGCTCACACTATGCTCTGCATATTTAAAATGGAACAGAGTCCAAAGCAGAGGCAAGATGCTAACCTGCTACTGGACCTGGCTTCAGCCTCAGGCACTTACAGGTCTTCCTCTAACACAGGTAATGGGGACATTGGCAGTTCGCACCATTCAAGAAGTTTTTGAATTCATGAACTATGATTGTTTGTATTGGTTTTGAATGTTGCTAAACTGTTATTTGACAGTTTCTTGCAAAAATACTCACGAAGCTTGCCCATTTCTGGCTCAGCTTTACCGAGAGGGTTCTTGCAACTTGGGAGTTAGTAGCAAACAGTTGCAGAGTCCGTGATCAATCTTCCAGTGACTTCTGCATGTTTGGGAAAGGCCATCATGGTACTTTTAGGACATAGTATGTATTTTAACTTGCTTGTAGCTTTCTCAAGATTATTATTATTATTAGCCTACATCCTCTGAATGCAGGAATATTTGAGGGGATGCCACAGCTGTGAAAGTGTCCCATTTTGTGTTTTTAACCCTTATGATTTTTTTGTTATCTACCAACAAAGTAAAATTGTAAAGTAGAACATCGCCAGAAGCTTTGCATGCAAATGTATAATGATCCTGTACATTCCTTTAGCCACTTCATCTGAGAGCTGTTCTAGTAATTAAAAATTTAATAAAGAGTTATTTCTTTTATGCAGATTAGAAATTTGAGGCATGCAGAGGTTTCAAGCTCTAAGGGTAAAACTGCCATTTAAGAGCCACATGCACCTTGTCCTGGCCTTCTCACAGACATGGATTTTGCAGTCAGTCCTCAGTGCAGCAAAGTACTTAAGCACATCCTGGCATGCTCTGCTGAATCAGGGTTTTAAGTGGAAGTGACAGAAATAGAATTGAGATCTCAGTCATAACCTCACGCCTAAGTCATCAGGCAATGCTTCCTTTATTCACTGCTTTCCCACTGCAGTAAGCTAGAACAAGTGTCCAAGACAGGCAAGACCCGTGCCCTGAACCTCTGCCCCTTACCAGAACCCAAGCCACCCAGCTGGAATTTCAAAAATAGGAGCCAACTAGACAGTTTTAACAATTTTGAGACGTGAGATCTTTGTTCCCTGGTGCCTTGAGTCATTTAAGTGCACTATTTCAGCAAATGGAAGAAGTATTCTTTTAGCTCTGATACAGCTTCCCTACAGTAGATCAACAAAAGTAAAGATCTCTTTGCTTTCTACATATGTTACCCTTCCAGTGTTATCAGTCCCCCAAAAGTTACCAGTGAAGCCTGTTTCTGTAAAATTCTACTTTCAGTTTCCTGTTTACTGAATTAGGTTTTATCTCAGTAAGAACTGCAGGCTGAAATTTTGTTAAATGCTGCCTAGGAAAAGGAATCTCTGCTTGCAGTACTGATTTGAATAGCCAGTTAACAGCTGTACTGTGTCCTCATACAATCATATCATTCTGTAGATTTGCCACCAATGCTCTGTGCTTTCAACTTTCTAAGAACAAGCACCTAGCAAGTTGCTTCTTTGAGGGCAAGTGGGAGAGAGAAAGGAAGGAGGGAGAATTGTTTAGGTTTACTTCTTGCCCATCTGCTCTTCCTCATTCTGACTTCAAAAAAACCTACCTGCACTGTTACTTAGGTCAAAGAAACCCAGTCCTTGCGTACAAAGGTTTCAGGGAGTGCAAATACTGTATTGCAAATATACTGCAAAATACTGTTTGTCATTTGGCAAGCTTTTAAAGAGAACTTTTTTTTTTCAGATCATGTCTATTTGAGGCTTGTTATGTAGTACTCTTCAAGGATAAAGAATGACTTTCAATATTCTTAGTTTGAGAAGGCTAGCAATCTCCTTGATGTCATTTCATTAAAATCCATTTTTCTATTATGGCTATAAACATTAGTAAACTCCACTTCTTTTCCTTTTGATGGCAGGACTGATTATTCTGCTACTCAAGAGCCTCTTTTAGGATAGAAAATTACTTTCTTGTATTGACTCACTTTGAACTCAGACATTCAGCAGAGGGAGATTTTTTTCAACTACTGTCTAACAAGGAACATTTCCCATAAGTTTATTTGCTTTATTACAATTAAAATAAGAAACCACAGTAAAGCTCAAAATAAGTCTTTCTTCTCTACTTAGGCACCCTTAGGACCCTGCTGTTCCTAAAGTCTACTTTCCCAGGCTATGCTATCCAGTGCAGATATATACATTAAATTACCATTTTTGATACTGCTCCACCTGCATTTTTCCTGATTCAACGCTGCTCATTATTTCCCATCTGCTGGGCTTCCTGGAGTTACAGCTTGAATGCCAATGTGACTCCATCTGCCATGGGGAGCATGCTGATGCTGACACGGGAATCTCTGAACAGCTTCTCATTGAGGCGGTGGATGCTCTGCACTGCCAAGTCGTCCTTTCTTGGTTTTAGCACCTTTCCACTAAAAAGGACCTATTGAGAAAAGAACTGTTAGGCATCTCATTTGTTCCAGTATGGCCCTTGGACCACAAAGGAAGCTTTGGAAAAGGTACTGCATATTTTTTAAAATTTATATTATTTATTGTATTTCAGACTTCTAATGGTCTCTGACATGGAACTCTCATTAGTAAGTGGAATTTGGAGTCCACAGAATTTCCTAATTATAATTCTACTGTAGATTAGAAGACAAAATAAAAAAAATAGGGTTTTTAAAAGCCCCTGTTCTGCTGCCAAGCCTCAAGGTTGCCTCAAATTTAACATTATTTGTTTCTAGTAAAAGTTAGCAATTAATAACTAGTAGTTACTGATTAAAAGTGCTACTTTTGATCTTGTGTAAGTACTGCACTACAAGACACACCAGAATAATACAGAGCATTCTCTGCAATGAAATACCGAAAAAAATTCCAATTTTCTGTTATCACAGACTGTTTATGTACTAACACATAAATTTAACACATTACTTCTAACTTCTACAGGGTTTTATTCCTTCCCTATATTAGTGTTTTCTATAGCTTACTTTAAGTGTTTACGTTGAACTTTATTTTCATTTGTATAACATGGAACAAACACATTGCAATTGACAACCCAGTTGCAGGCCAGAAATCACTTTACTAGAATACCACTGTAAGTTTTTTTTTCCTTTTCCACTGCCAAAAGCAGTGACTCCCTGTGCTATTACCACTACAACTGCAGTACTTACATTATCAATGGCTATTATTCCCCCTTTCCTTACAAGTCGCAAACATTTTTCATAGTACTCATTGTAGCTTTCTTTATCCGCATCAATGAAGGCAAAGTCAAAGGTTTCTGCTTCTCCACTGGCCAGCAGTTCATCTAGATGAGCAACAAAGTGAGTCGTTACACCCTGGTTGATGCTGTATAGGAGGACATAATCCATTTCTGTCAAAGTTCTTGTTAAATAATATTTTTTCCTGCCTTGACCAGGCAGCCTATTCCTTCACAGGTAATTACTAGAAAAGCCTATCCCACAGAAACCAATCTAGACATGATGTATGCCATAAAACACTCAGTTACTGAGTTCTGCCTGCTTAGAAGTTCATGGAGTAGCTATAAACCTGCAAGATACAGCTGGGACTGATGAAAGGTGCAGTAAAAACAAGTCAAGCAGTTTGAAACTGGACACATTCTACACCTTGAGCTGTTTTTGAGCTGACTGAGAACTGTTTTCTTGAGTGAATTAGAATTTTTCTCATATTTATGATCAGGTTCTAAATGCTAATCTATTGTTGAAGATCAAGTGCCATGACACAGGTCATGAGCAAACCCTGTCAAGAGATATTTATCACAGCAAAAGATTGATTCAAGTAGTCCCTCTGTGGGTCAAGGCAAGTAATATTCAGTTTTAAGTTCTCCTAAATAGCCTTCTGGATCAAGAACTCCAAATTGCCAGCTGTGGATGGCTGACTGCTGTTTTGTAAGGTTTGCTGCCACCCCTCTCACCTGCCCTTACCATCTGTCAACAGAGCATTGTTTCTTCTGAAGCAATGCCTAGACAAAGTTGTTTGATAGACTTCAAGGACAGCGTATACTAGCCATGTGCTTATATTTGCATCTTTGGAAAGCGATGGATGAATTTCGAAGCAGTACAAGATTATGAATAGATCTGTGGATCCATCAAACACCTTTGCTGGAAACCTTCTTCTGTCTCCAAGAATCCTAGAAAATTTCTGGCATTTTCTGAATACTAATTATTTCCTCTGCCCAGCATTTTCTCTTTCCTTGAATGAGAAGACTAACTGCCTTGCATGCTTTTGGCACATCCTAAATCTGAACTTCTCTGAATACAATTCAACTACTGTACCCTAAGTTTTACATTGGCTTCTGAATTTTTTTATGCACTTCAGCCCTTTCATAAAACTCTTCCTATCTATAACAAAAAAATACTTGCTTAGAATGGACAATGGATAACAGAAACTGGTCTTTGTCTAATTAATCTGTTTTAATCAGCTTTCCCAGCAGCAGCTGACAATAGTACTTCATAGATTAAACGAAGTGCTGGACAGGACAGGTGAGTGACTAGTACAGCCCACTACACAGGACAAACATTTTCCTCGTCTCTGCTAGTAGGTAGGAAAACTGTGAACTTCTGAAATTTTTTTTTTTTTTTACTGTAAGAGAAGCTGTCTTTTAGCAAAAGGAATCCCATTGACAACCATATCTGGTCTTACATTTCATGACTATTGTAACTTCTAGGGAAGGGGGAACAAAAAGTTAATTCAAGTTACTTACCAAGTGTTTGAATTGCTGGCTTAATCCGCAGGTCAATTTTATGCTCAACTCCTGCCTGAAATGAAAAAGAAGAGAGTTGTTAAAAGTGGTAGTACATTGCACTCAGGGAATGACTGGTGTTCAGACAGTTTTCCTATTATTTCTAGGTTCCTGACACCACTTATTTGTCTTCCCAAACTGAACTGTTTCAGCCTCCTTTAATGATAAGAATACTTCTGTATGAATGTGCAAGTCTAAAATACCAAAATCTCTTCACCTATAAATGCAGCTGTCCCAAATGTGTAACAGGAGATGTTGCTTACCTCCTTCCACAGTGGCTTTCCAATTTTGGCATAGTCCTCGTTTATATCACAGGCAATAACTCGGCCATTATCTGGCAGGACAAGTGCCATATTCAAGGCATTATAACCTGTGAAAACACCTAGGAAAATCATAGGAATCATCAACACTTACTGTATTGTGGAAAAAATAAGTAAATAGTGAACTACATGGCTCTCTTCAGGAATAAAATCCCCAAAGGAGTCAAGGATGGCAATTTCTTAATGGACAGTAGAGATTTTCCCCTCCATTTTAATGTAATGGTGGGTTGGGAGAAATTTTTAATTTTTTAAAATCGATCTTTAAGCAAATGTCAGCTTTTTCCAAAAGTCTCCTGGACAGACAAGACTCTGCATATCTGATCGAAAGGGACTGGATGAGCAGCAAAATACCAGGGCATCTAAAGAGCCAGATCATGAACAAAGATGGTGGGAACCCATACCTGGCTGCTCAGCATCAGTCTGGCTTTGGGACATCCTGGTAACATAGGTGGATCAAGGAAAGTGGATTGGATTCATGGCCTGTGCAGCAAAATACCTTCTTCTGGCAAGAAACTGATACAGGAAGGAAAGAATACACCCTGTTCTGCAACTGCTGGAGACCCAAGTGATCTATTGATCTCCTTTTTTCAGACTCTCTTCGAACTGAGGAGCCATCCATGCTGAAGCCAGAACTACTGAATGCATAAAGTGGCAAGCAAGTGCAAATTTGACCATCCTTTTCATGCTGCAGTTTGACCACCTGTTTGCTAAGACAGATGTGCAGTACCTTACTGTATTTGGGTATCTTATGTTATATATGGCTGCATTTGGAGTAGAACAGTGAGTTTTACTACAGAGTGACACTTACCTATTTCAATAACTTTCTTGGCTTTAATGAGTTTGACCAAGTTAGCCATAAGCTGAGCCTGGTCACAAGACACCATCATTCTGCCCCAGGGATGCTCAACTGTGAGCTAGAGAGAGAGGAAAAAATATAACACATCACAACAAACCAACCACAAAGCTATCAAACCAATATTCTAGGGAAAAAAAAGTGAAACTCCAGGAAGAACAGATAACCCTATCTTCTCATTTTAGATGGCTTTGTGCTTCATCTATAAGCCAGAAATTGGGTTGAACTTAACTGTAACTAAGGAGGATGTAGTGTGTGTCATAAGCAGTGGATATTCAAAGCAGTAATAAGCCCCAAAGTTACCAAAGCTGTGGCAAACTCAGCAATATTTATCACTGATGAATAATTATAGAGGAACCTTGACTGCGAAAGTCCTTTATTTCTATGAATTTACATTAACAGGTGCACTTCCTTCAAGACATGTAGAATGACTTTATGAACTGCTGGTTACCATCTGTTGCTAAAGGTAAACTACCCTTGTAGTTCTGGCTACACAGTGCAGAGCTGGTGGAGTTGAGTCCATGAGAGGGTGGAAGGACTCCTGGCACTGAGGAGGGGGCAACAGGAGAAGCAGAGTTGTGCTGTGACAGTTGAAGGGAAAGTGTGTCCTCCCATTTCCTTTCTTCCTCTAGGGCTTATTGCAACCAACCTGTTCCAGTACTTAGCATTTCCCTGATTTTATGCAGGAGCAGTTTGTTTCACCTGAAATGACTCAATCCTGAGTCATGATGTCATGTCTGATCTCTGACACTGGAGCCTGCTGGAGGACATCACCTCTCTCTGCTACAGGTTCCTTATATGCCAACTAAAATGAACAGAAGTCATCTCTTCAAGTAAAAATCAAATGCATCAAGAAAGCAAACACATGGACTTGGGAGCTAAGATAGAAAGACATGTCTAAAATGTATGTCAATACTATTCAATACTCACAAAGATAGCCCTGAACATTGAAGAATCTGGGTATTACCAGTTCAAAAAACCCTCTAAGGTATATGCAAATAAGATGGAGGAAGGAACATCACAAGGATCCCAGCAGTTCAGGATGAGGTGTGGGAGATACTGACCAGACGCAGCTTCTTTAGAATTGGATGTTCCCGCAAAGAGTGATCCAGTATGTATTGCCAGAGAGGACTGTTCTTCCCAATTAAACTCTTGGATGACTTGGGCGTCCCAAAAACTAAAGAAGGGTATCTTTTACCTACAAAAAAATTAGGAATAATAAGAACTTTTTTACTTTTCAGTTATTGGCTCTTTCAATAAAGCAAGCATTGATGTATTACTAAAGGTTAAAAAGTTCTTTGCTCTAAAAAATCTATGAGAATGGAAAATGTAATGCAGCTGGACAGCTCAGTGGACTGTCTTTCCTCCTCCTTTCCCCCCCAGCCTTTTTAACCTCTAAGATGTCCAGACCAGGCCCGCAACGGCTGAAAGGGAAAGGCTTGGGTACTGTGTTGTTCGGTGGCTGATGTGATGCTTACAAGCTGCTATACTCTTACAGGACAAGTAACCACATCTGAAGTCAATGGACAAGTTTACGCTAAGAAACATGAATGCGACACACTATTTTCTTAGTCTAGGACCCTTGTTTTGCAGATGAAAAGAGACTGCTGGTTTTTAGGGCTGTCAGCTGATGCATCTTCTCAAGCCTTGTGCTCTCATGACCCGATCCTGGGTCCTGCCCTCTAGCCAGAGGAAATCTGGTATTGCTCAATAGCTTGTTTAGCACGAAACCAGTATGCAAATAAAGGAGGTACTGAAGGTTGAAGTTTAAGGGCTATTGCATGTCTACTCAGATACAGAACTGATTGGACCTTTGATGCCCAATGCTTCTTTTACCAAATAGGTCAAATATTTTAAAGAAATAACAACAAGCACATATCCTGGTAGTCTTTGCTGTTAAAAAACACTTATATTTTGAGGGGTTTATTTTCTGTTAATCGATCTTTTTTACAGACGGTTACACCGAGGTCTAGATTCTTCCAGCAACTCGCTCTAAGTCAAAGAGTAAGTAAGTGGCCGCTTTACAAACCCAGCACCAGTTTCCTTCCCCTGCCGGATCGTTGTCTCATTCTTCCGCTAATCCCGGAGAATGAAAGCGAAACTGTTACCGGAAGACAATGCTGTGAGCAGAGCCCGCACCGCGGCGCTCCGGGGATGGCCAAACGCACGCAGGCAGGGGCCGGGGGAGGGTACCACCTCCTCGCCTTCGCTGGGACCTTGGCGCCGGCCCCACAGTGCGGTAGCTGGATTACAGGGAGCGGCTTGGCTTCTAAGAGCATCAGTGTATTTACTGCCGCAGCTCAGCGACGTAAATCCCTGCCCAGAGAGCAGCGCCCAAGGGTCCATCTGCTCCCCCGACGGCCACCTAGCTGCACCCGCAGCGGCGACTCCTGCTTGCCCCGCAGGGGAAACCTGCCCGGGAGCTGCGGTCCCCGCGCCCTCCCCGATGGGGACACGAGGCGAGCGCAGCCCCCACGTCCCCGTATGTGTGCCGGGTGTTGGAGGGCGGCGCTTACCTGCCAGCACACCCGTGGCAAAGGCGATCCCCAGCATCGCCGTCCCGACGGCCACCTCTTTGGGCACGCTGAGGAGCGGCATTTCGGAGCCCGGCGGGAGCAGAGCGGCAGCAGCACACCCGTGCGGTCACACGATTCGGGGCGGGACGGGACGGGACGGGACGGGACGGGATGGGATGGGATGGGATGGTCCGCCCACCCCCGGCAGGGCGGGGCCGGTATCCGCGCCCGGCGAGCTCCTGGAGGCGGTGTTTGGGTCCGTGCGGGTGGCTCTTACAGTGCCCGCTTCCGGCGTGCCCGATGCTGGGCTCGGCTGGGAGGGCGAGAGGGTGGGTCACCTACTCGGTTGTAGTGTGCAAAGTGACACCTGGGATTTATGCCCCCACCTCCGCAGTCTGGTTCTGATACTGCTTCGCTGCAGTCTTCGTTATAAAACGCACCCAAATATCGTCTGAGCTGGTAATGGGCTCTGATGGAGGAGCTTTTCGGAATGATTCGTGAGACTCTTGGTCCTCCAACTAGCCCAGGAAGTGAGCTACCTCCTTCCCCCCGCACAGACTCTTTTTGCAGCTGAGGTGCGAGCAAACTCCTCATCAAAAACGCACGTAGGATTTCGGGACTTCAGTCCTGTGACCTGTGAGTTTCCAGGTGAAAGTGATCAAGGAAGATTCTCCAGGAGAGGGGGAACGGGACCTGTTTTTCTCTGCCAGTGTTCCAGCCCCCTCTGCAGTGCCTTCCAGGTGAGGAGCAGCAGTGGCAAGGGTAGTCTTGTTGTGTAGGGATATCCCCCCTGGCCTAGTCCCTTGCTGAGGGAATAGATATATAAGCCAACAGTGACTGTGTAACCATCTTTTTTAAAAGTCAGCCTAAATCCAACTTTTTTTGTCTTTTATGAAAGGACCCTGCAATGCCTTTCGGAGATGGGCCAGGGATTTAGTTTTCATTTTTGTGAAGTGTTGGAAATATCTGGATTTTGTAAAACACAACCAAGTTGTAAAGTTGCTCTACAGGAGATGAAGTTAGCAGTGTTGCATACAGACAAGAATATACAGAAATGGAGTGGGTTGCAACTTGGCCTGCACAGATGTAGAATGAGTGCAGGTAAAAATTCCCTTTTGGCATATAGTACATCTCTAGGAAGCCAGATGATTTGTGTGTTGGTAGGTTTGAATGATAACTTTTCAACTATTTTCCTATGCTAGCAAAACTATCTAGTGTTAATGCAGTTAGAAGAAAAAGATTCTTCTTTAAGTACATCTTAAATGGAGGATTAAATATATCACCAGGGTATTTATGGGAAGTGGGTTTGCCCGTCACTGCATTTTTAGTGTGTATTAGACCTTATTTATGAAGACTTGAGCCCAGAGCTCTTGCATCTCTTTTGCAGTAACTAATCATGTCAATCACTAAGCAGTCTGCTGTGCTTTCTGATTTGCAGAACAAAGCAAGACATATGGTCTGTCTTGGCAGATAACTTTCAGTTCTAAAATTTATTTGATTTTAAAAACTAGGATTGTTGGTTTCTTGATGGTTTGGTTGTTCCCCCCCCCCCGGTATCTCGTTGCTTTCTCTATGTACGTTTTGCTTTGGTAATTTTTTGTAAATGTTATCCCGTCTTTCAGATGATGAGTGATCAGGATGCAGTGGAACGTGTCAGTTTTAGGAGGCAACAACTCTTCTAGCGGCCATAAATCAGATTTGTGACGGTGCGGCTCCATCTAGTGATTTTTCTCTACAACTGCAGCAGGAAGGAAAGAGTAACTGTGGGCTACTCTGTATTTTCAAAGAAACACTCTTAAGTTAGTAAACTTCCAATGTTCTGTTGGCCTCTCGACTCTCAACTCGACGAGATGCCCTACTTGAAGCTGTCTGGGATCTTCAAGTTCCTGAAATCTCCAAGAGAATTAGTGAACTGAATTGCTTAACATACTGGAATGTGTGTCTGAAACTGCCCTTGCCCTCCCACCCCCAAAGCTGTTGCACAGTAATAGCTTACCTGTGCTGACAGTGTCAGGTGTTTTACTGTATCACTGTATTGGACGATGTATTGTTTCCTTTAGACAAGGAAGTTGATTTTCAGATATGTAAGACAAGGTAAAACACTTTATTAGGGGGAGCAAAAGAGTTAAAGTCTTTCAACTGAATAAAAGGGAGCCAGCTGCTTTTCTTTGAGCCACTGCAGTTTTCAGTTTACATAGCTCTGTATATTATTGAACAGGAAACTTTGATTAATCTGATTAATTAGACATGCTTGCAGTGTGCTGTGGTTACTTGAGCATTTAAACCTTTTGTCAGATTTCTGCCTACTACTTGTGCTGAGTAAGGTGAAGACCACCTAGAGATAAAAACTGGCTGTGATACGGTTTTGGATACCAACCCCACTGCTCCTTATATCTGTAAGGACAGTCCAGTTTCACAGGAGATCAGGATTTCTCCCAGTGTTGTAGTCAGTAGGTGTATTTACTGTGGCCGAAAGTGCCTTCTTTCTGGAACTGCATTCTTGAAAGGGTTAGGAGGGTTTTGGCAGCATATTCAGACTGGAGCCAGAATGTGATCCCTTTTGTGAAACATATGGAGTAGGACAGATAGGATAGTCAGTGGCTGACCTCAGGGTGTGCAAATTCTCACTTTATTCATATTGCTAATCTATCCTGGTTTCACAGGCACTGTGTAATTGATATATGTAATAGTCTGTTCTTCTACTGGACCCTTCCTTCCAGGAGTGTTTTTCTATGTGAGAATGTTGCACACTATCCACCTTGGTGTCATCTAGCTGTGTAGACTTGTTGTAGTAATGGGGCTGGCAAAGCATTAGCCTACTAATAAGGCTGTCATCTCACTTCGGGGTTTCTGGCTTTCATTTGCAACAATATTTAGATCAAACAGTTGTGCCTAGTAATTGAGGCACCAGTGTAAAATGCTAAATGACCTGTCTTGAGTTTAATAAGCTGTTTCCTTCCACTATCCTCATAATTTATATTCTTTTCTGTTGTTTTTGTTTTTATTTCCCTCTTCTACAGATAGTGTCAACTACCTGAACTCAGCCATGTGTTCTGGCAGTTCATTGCTGATGTTCTGTGGCCTGCTCCAACGTGGTGGTAAAGAGCAGTATATAACCACCTTGACTGTCTTACTGCTGCACTAAAAAGAAGTAAAATCTGTGGGTGTTTCAGACACTGTCTGGTGTGGACAGTCAGGGGTTGTCCACACTGTGATTTAAACCCTACCTACAGTGTGCATGCTAAACCATAGTTGTTGCTGATGTTGTTTTAGCAGACTTATTGGCAACATGTGCTAAGCCCTTGTGACAGCTAGAATGGTTTTACTAGACCAGAGTGGGTATAGATGGCTCTTTCTAAAACATACTCACTCTGTAATGGAAAATCACTGTACATCACAGATGCCCTGAAGGAAGTGTGTATAGGCATGTTTGAAGAGCACAACTCTCTATAAATAAGCCATACACATTCGTTGAAGCTGTATTGGACTATGGCGTTGGAAAAAAATAAGTGGAGTTGCTTATTGTGTCTGCTTCATTCAGGCTGCAATGTTGCTGGTGTGGCTTCAAGCATAATTTGAATGGTGCTTACTTAAAATCTCAGTTATCTGTACACTGCTCTCTGTTTACAGTGAGGATAGCAGTCACACAGTCTTCTAAAACATGGCAGCATTTGCATAAAATTTGAAGAGCAACTGTAAAAGCTATATGTATTTAGTTCAATGAGTAAAGTAGAAATATGTTTGGAGCTTATGTACAGCTGAAAGAGAAGACAGCTGTCTTTGTTTCCTAAAGCTTGCAATAGGAATGTAAAAACATGGTCTTGGGCAAGAAGTGTCAGGAGTTGGATTTTATTGAGCAGTGTGCTTGGCAGTAGCCTAACTGTCAAGTTTCTTAGGAGAAGTCAGAGCAAATTAAATTAAATTTTAAGGAGAGTTCAGGAGGAAGTAAAATGAAGTTTGGAGCTGTTTAATAGTTTACCTCACAGAATGAGTAAAAGCCCAAATACAAGGAAGAACCAAAGAAGAATGTAATCCTACATTCATATGGTCAGATTAATTCCCGAAAATGCTGAATTGAGTTGACATTCTGGATGAATGGGACTTGAATGAGATGAGAGCTGGGGAAAGAAGATTCAGTAAGCAAGGTGATGCCCTTGGACAAAAGCTCTAAGCTATGAAGGTTGAGTGATAGGCCAAATAGTAATTTTTACTTATATTGGTGGAGCAGAAAGTTTGTAGAGCTGAGGCTGACCTGGTCTTAGCTATCCTCAGAGAAGCGTTTGACACAGATTGGGATTTTAATCTGGCTGCAGGAAGAGAAGCGTGAAGAAGCAGATTTGCAAATTATCTGCACTGACATGGGGGATAAATGTGTGTAGATTGGGGCAGATACTCAGAAAAGACATCTAGTCATAAATTCCTTACCTTTTAAGCTATTTATAGATAAGCAAAGCCATAAGCATTTGATTGTATTTATTTAGTCTATTTTAATAGGTTTTCATAATATCTTTGTTTAAAATTGAAACAGAACTTATTTACCATATATATGTGTACATTCATCTGTCCATCTTGAGTGCTGTAGATGAAAAATATGTATATTTTATAATTTTACACTTCACAGTATATATCACCTTACAAGACCTAGATAAATCACTTCATGGTTGTGTCTTTTAGAGGACTGTATATGAAATTATTATTTTTTTATTCATAATTGAGATTTCTTATTTCTTCCAATTGGTTTTGCTATTGTATTCGTTTCTTCTGTCCCTGTTACCTCTGTAGTATAGTACATGCTTAACATTTCATTTTTACAGTTCTATAATGCTGGGTTTGCCATTTACTGGCATAACCTCCTTGACCTTAGAGATACTCATTCCACATGTATCTGTTGCAGCAATTTTTTTTCCATAAATTTCATTCATCTTCTCCACTGAAAATCCTGGAATTGTAAGAATGGTGCCATCTTTTTTTTTTGATCTGTGATAAATGGAATTGCTCTCCAAAATTTTCTTCTGATAGTTGAATTCAGTAATTTGAAATAAGACTAATAGTTTCCCAAATACTCATCATTGCTCCTGAAGTCATCTGGATTTTTTATCAGATGAACTCTTAAGTAGCAAAGTTTCCTTTAAAATGATTCATTGTCCAGCTGGAGGGTAATCACTGAAACGGAACACAGACATGAACAATGACTTTAACTAAGTTGGTTCGGTTACTTTCATCCTGCTCAGCTACTTCTATTGCATTCAGTCTTTTGTGGGAGCTGTTAAAAGTATGTCTTTCGATAACAGCTTGTAAAGGCTGTGGTACCTTCACATCTATTTCAAGGCTAAGGTATCAACATTTCAAATGCTGCTGCTAAGAAAGCTGGTGATTCATGAGCCCATAAGCCTTAAGCCATTAAACTTGCAAACAGTGAATGGTTTAGAAATGGTTTTCAGCTAGAAGCATTTTGACATATTGGTAAATATTTTCAGGCCTTACTGGCTCACAGGCCAACATTTTGAATATATATGACTACTTTTTGCAATCTCATTACAAGACTAGTTTCAACTTTGGACATGCAGGTATTGTGAGGAGAGATGGCCCCTGCCAAGCAGCATAATTCGCAGTGCAAAGTACGTTAATGGGTTCTATGACAATATTGCACAAGTATCAAGGACTGTAAAACTCAAATTGAGCTTGACTGGGGGAGACCCAGTGAAATGGCTTGTTCAGTGGTTCAGCTTGGCAGGCCAATGATATAAGCAGTTCTTCTGACAAAGGGAGTTTGTCATTGAGGTAAAGGATTGGAGGCACACTGAATTCCTCAAAACAGGTGTCAGACTGTTCTGAATGATCTCCTTCTGGGTCATGGATCCTTCCACCCTCACACTTGGAACAACTGCATAGACAGTGGTACAAAGGGTATAAATAAAGGAATAAAGCTTGGTATAAATTTGCTCCCACAAATGGTCCCCCTGTGATTGAAATACACACAACTTGTGTGGAGCATTCTGTTTTACTTCCAAAGCTTGCTGTAAGTCTCAAGATGCTCTTTCACTTAAGCCTTAGTGCATAAACAAAATGTGAGAAATGTGTCTCCTTATTACTCTGATACACATAATAAAGTTAAAGAAGCAGTGAACAAGTCAACCATAGCTGTGACACCTCATTAACCAGGCTCTCCCATGCCCATATCTTTTGCCTCTTTTCTTGACATCTGAACATTGGTGTTGAAGCCCAGCAGGCTCGATTTGTTTCATACCAGCCATGTTAACGGATACCAAAAATGAAGAGTACTTTTGGAAGCCCAATGTTTTTTCCCTTCCTTTAAGGGCATTTGACCAAGAATGCACAAAAGCAGCAGCATGATGGCAGGACAGGTGCAAGACTGTGTTGTTATTACATAGTCTACCCCAAGCATACTAAAGAATGATGAAGGGTTATCTCACTAGGTCTGGTTCCTAGAGAGCTCTAGGTCAGATTTCATTTCACAAGTAAGAATTTGTCACAAGCATGTGAAAACTGTGCCTGGCTCTTAACTTTGGGACTTAAAGTCAAGAATTCTTGGTAGACTATTTGTGAGTTGGAAAGAATAGAGAAGGGGCTATCTATGTTAGTCAACTGTGGCTTGCTAATATGATGCAGCTGTGAAGAAGGCAGTACTTGATTTAGCAGATAGAAAACATATGTTGTAGAGAGAGCCCAATTAGTGTCATCACCTGAAACTCCGTAAGTGGTGCATTACCCCCTGCAGGCTGAAAAGACATGGTGGGGGGAACGGCTCAGATATCGCCAGGAAACAGGAGAGGGAGACGTGCAGAGAGCTGTGCCTAATATTGCAAAGGGCAGATTCTTTGTTGGAGGAAACAGAGGGAAGGTAGGAAGAAATTTTTAAATTGTATGCAATGCTCCTGCTACTTTCTTGCCTTTTTTCTTTTTTAGTTGAAGTTATACTCTTTGTAATTGCCCTGAACTCAACTCACTTTTTTCTCTCTACACCTATTTGTAAGGTGATTGTTCTGTATATGGTTTTGCTCTTTATCATTAATAGTTTTTGTTTCTTTACTGTTGTATTTCTGTGAGTTTGAATGTTAACAAAGGGCTATATGAACTTCTGTCTTCTTATCCTGTTCTGGCTTCATTTTGTTGTTCATATACATTTTATTATATACGTACATGCTTTGAATAATTTCAGTTCCTTTTACTATAAACAGTTGGAATGTTCCTGTTAAATTTGGTAAGATTTTTTTGAAGTCCACCTAACAGGTGAACTGTGAATCTCTCAGTGCCACTCATCTGTTTGATAAGAATAAGGCTTTTTTAGTATAGTATTTTAAAAATATGTTTTTATTGCCTTTTTTAGTGTTTTGAATACTGCTTCAGTATACTTGAATCATATTTTCATCTTTTAATCGAATTTTCTATCCAGTTTGTTTTTAAGAAGTCTGGTTCTTGCTTTTCCTGAAGGCTGGGCTTGACTTCATAAGAATCTCTAACTGAACCATAAACTACCTTTATAAATAGCATTTTTCCTTGAAAGCTATATCTTCCAGCGATGACCAAAGTTTTGTCATGTGTTAGATTAAGATGTCTGCCAAAAATCAATAATGCTGAGGTAACAACATTGGTTTCTGCTAGGCTCTCAATTACTTTCTCAGTTGTTTCTCATAGGAAGAATATATGATCAGTTGTTTCCCCTGTAGGCTATAAAACCAGCCTGTTCTCCTTTGATCACTTCTGCATACTTCACTTTTACTCTGCTAAGTGTAACACAGAGCCTTGGACCTGTGAAGTAGCAAAATGATTCTGCTGTAGCCCTTTCCAAGTGATAATAGCCTCCCTGTATAAAGCATCATAAATATCCCTGGACAACAGTTGGCTCTTTCAGGTTGCGTTGCACAATTGCTATGGAATCCACTCCCGAGTTTGCCATGGTCTTTGAAGAAATATTTGTGGGAAACTTACTTCACAGTCTTTCTTTTGCACCTTGTGTTTCCTGTAGTCCTTTTCACCTTGCATTCCTTGTTCAACTTCTATTCTTTTGCAGGTAATCCCTTATTCCAAGTACATCTGTAGAATAGCTAATCTTTTGGTACTTTTTTTCTTTGTCCCTCTCCTCCTATACATTTGTGGGTTTTTTTTAAGATGGTTTCTGGTGCCATTTTGTTCTTGAAGTTGCTGCATTTTGCCACAGAGGGGAATGAATCATGCTGTGCTCTTTCCTGAGAGCTTTACTTTGATTCTCTCTTTATCTGAAATAAATTACACTGTGCCTGCATGGTGTCAGTACAGACTCTGCCAAGCTAAAAGAAGACTTCAAATACTATAGTCTCTTGTGAAAATGGAGCAACTGTAATGGGGCAATTGAGTCAACAGCTGCTTGTTATTGTAAGTGTTCTTCCTTTAAAAAGAGGCAAGTGTTTTTCTGAATGAGGCTTTGGAGGTAACAGAGAGAAGGTAAACTGAAGTTTTGTTTTCATTATATCACTGAAGAGAAGCTGCCCTTATTTGCCTCTGGACTTTCTCATGTCCTGTTTTTGGACAGAAGGTAAGGATGCAGAGCTGTGAACACTTATTTTGATTTGAAATAAAAAAAATATATACAGAAATTTAGAAATAAATCTCATCACTTTCAATTTCCTATCCAGGAAGTATATGGGAAGCTAGTCAGATTTGGTAGCGTGAACATTTGGATTTCAAGGACGTGCAGAATACTTAACGTGGCTGTACCCTGGCAAAACGCTTGCTGCCATGTTTCACACTGCACAGCAGTTAGAGAGCTGTTATATTTCCTAACAGGGTATTTGTAGCATGTTGTAAACAGCTACTGTTGTAACTGAATTCTAGGCTGTGGTCCTTAAAACCTGAAGTGCTACCCAAGCGCTGCCAGAAACCTTAGTGCAGTTTGCCTTTGTCTTCTGTCAGATTCATGTAGGCAACAGTAGGGCATGCCAGAGTACTTGGGAGCTAGGCCAGGAGGAGGATAGGTATGCAGCTGGTCTTCTGTCTTGATGCTTTTTAGAACATAGGTAATTACTGTGTGCCATACACCTTCCTGATGAAATGCCTTTTGGAAAATCGAAGTTGTTTGTCTCGTTCCAAGGCAGAGACAGTTTCTGTGACCGAATGGGGTTTAGTAACTCTCCCAGCCTTGCTGCAGCCTGTTTCATGGACTGTTTAGCTTTTTGATGTTTATGTACCCACTGAGTTTTTGTATACATAAAATAAGGCATGAAATGTGGACGTGGTGTTTATTGTGCAATCAGCTTGGCCTTAAAAAGGGCAAGTAGCGTAATGGACTGAGTGTTCCATGTCCCATATCAATCCTGGTAAATATGAGCTGACTGTTCCTCCCCAATTCTGTACCTTTTCCATGTGTTTCTGTATTGGCACATGCTTAGAAGAGGCAATGGGTCTTCTGGTGCTGAAATAAACTTGCAGACCCAACTATTCACCATGCTTGAAAGCCTGGCTCTAGTATGTTGGATCAGACCAATTTCCTGTCTTAAAGAACAAAAGTGACATCTGGTGTGTTCTTAATGGACTGCTGAAGTAAAGTCAGTGAAAAAATTGGAGAGATCTAGATGCTTTGAAAAAGGTTTTGTCTTCTGAGGCCATGCAAGGTCATCACAGAATCATAGATTGGTTTGGGCTGGAAGGGACCTTAGAGATCATCTAGTTCCAACCTCTAGCCATGGGCAGGGAACCTTTCACTAGAGGCAGGAAATCTTCCATTAGAAGGTGGTTTCACCTTCACTGAGTTGGAGAAAGCTACAAAGCTATAAGGTGTGCAGGTGTTGGAGCACTGCTCTTGTCACTATGCAAAATCTGATGCGTGAGAATCCAAGAGTACCTGGGGAGCCTCTGCAGCCTTGGAAGCTTCAGCTTCACATGGAGGATGACACAACCTTTTGTTAGGTGTTAATACATGTAAAATATTTGACTAAACACATGTTGGATGCTCCTCAGTCTCTGGCAAAGAATACTGTGTGCTGTTGTTGTAGGATGATGCCATATATTATTCTGTTTTTTCACTGAAGTACATCAAACTCAAGCAAAGCTGTTCCTTTCCAGTGTTTGGTACTGTAGTACTACAGTAAGTCATCCTTCACTCCTGTTTTCCTTGGCTGAACACATTTTTAGAGCCTTGAACCTAGGAGGTAGCAAAATGATCCTTTCAGAATCCTTTCCAAAGGGACAGTAGTTTCTCAGGAAGAAGTATTTTAAGTATCTCCAGTACAAACCAGAACCTGAGCAATACAAATTGTAACTGTAGGAAGACAGAAGTGAAAACTCTTGCTTCCTTGTACTACTTCCTGACATTATAAAGGAATTTTTTTAAGTCAGTGCACAGCATTAGTATTGTTCAGTTCCTCCTAGATGTTTGTAAAAGCAAAACGTTAACTTTCATTGTTATTTGGTTGCGACTGTGTGCATTAGAGCTGTTGGTGGTTAGGGTTGCTTGCCCTCCTTCGTTTCCACATCACCCCCCTTCCTTTTGAGACTGTAAAAGCCATGGAGTTTGCTTCCCTTTTTATCTATTCTAATGTAACACAGTGTGTGGTGGGTGAAAACATCTTGGACATGATGCAGAATGATCAGGAATTAATTCTTCGTGAAATACTGTCTCAGGCAAAGAAAGGGCTCTTGGTGTCTTCAAGCCTGCACTATTGAGGACAGATACTGAAGCACTGAATTGTGTTTCATCATTAGTTCAATCTCAGAGGAGGGCCTGAAAATGAGGACTGGAGACTTGACTTGTTGATGGGAAATGCGAGACAATTTGTGTGTGCAGGACAGCAAAGGGATACCCTTGTCTTTAGTTCTGAAATGAGCTGAAAGACTGTGCAACTGTGACAGGGAAGTAAGTTGAGTTGCGGAATTAATACTGGACTTTTTAAGATTATTCACAAGAGTACTTCTTGTACCAGCTTAGAAATTATTAATTTTGTACCTTTTGCTTCAACTACTGTTGTTCTCTGAAGAACTGCTCTGTAAATCTGAATTTAAGGGTTTCATCTTAATACCTTTGAGCAACTTCATGTGAGCAGATTGTCTAGACTCTTGTTTATCATTGCTAGACATAAACAGATGTTTTTTGATGCACAGTTCATATCAAGATAGATATCCAAAAATCTCTGAAGATGATTTGTGTTCTGTAAATGCCTGTTGCTCTCTGTGTATTATCAGATCAGAGGTAGGTGTCAGAGTTGTAAATGTCTCATATGAAGGGCACCAGAATTGCTGGAGCATTCACGAGTTTTAGAAAGGATATGTATTAGTTACTGAAGTATTGTTATAAAAGACTGAGTCTCAGGAAAGGGGATGTTTTTTGAGCTGTCTTACTTCAGTATAGTAGGTAGAGCAACTATTGGCAGAAGAGATGGAAGGCTATGAATCTTCAGCTGTTAACGGAGAAGGACAAGCATTTTTCTCTGATCAGTGCAACACATCATCTTCTAGTTCTTCCTTGCCTTGCATATTTGGGTGTGCATGCATGTGTGTGTAATTACCACACATTATCATCTTGCTCTTCTCTAGGCTGGGAAGGGAAATGTAATATAGTAAGAGTATTGTTAATTCACTTCAGGAATACTTGGGAAGTCTTATAGATATTTATGTGTAATTGAGAGAACACAATAATGATATAGAAACCTAGTTCTTCATTGCAACAACTGGTTCCTGGTGTTGCCTGGCATTTCAAGCTGGAGGTGTTGGCGGTGTCTTTGTAGATGGAGGTGTGTTCTGTGTATATAGATGTTTCCATCTGATCTTTATTACTGTATTGCAGACTTGGTGAGGTGAAATTCTGCTGTTCTCTAGTAGCACCAGGATAAGAGAAGCACCTGATTTTTTTTTTTGTTTTGAGCATCTGGACTACATAGAGTATGTTGTTAAAGTCTTATTATTCTGATTGGATAGAATATGTTAAAACATTGGTCATTCATGTTACCGTTTTGGAATATCCCTCTTAAAGCCTGAGTTTAAGAATGGGAGGCTTGTCCCTGTAAATTTCCATAAACATGGAATAAGAGGTTCTCTGAGAAGATCATGGATTACTATATTAAGTTAGAAATGTGCTTGGGATAACTGTTTTAATAAGCTTATTAATAGCACATAAAATTTACCTATATTTTATTAACTAAATATGCTACTAAGAATGGCTCTGTAAATAAACCCTACTTTTAATAATTTCAGAGTCCCAGTGGCTTTAAATGCAGTTCCTGATCTTAAAATACAGTGGCTGATTAAATGAGTAACTTTTAAAAAGCTTACCACTAGTAGATTTATCCAGTCAGCTTGCTTAGAATTATATGTAATACAGGAGTTCATCCTAGCAGGCAGATGTAAGTCTTACCCAGTTTGAGCCTTAAAAAGGCTATCTTTGGCTTGCCAGCTTTTGGTGGAGTTTCTTGAAGGTGGTAAGCATACCAAGAAGCAAGTGCTCTTTCCCCTTTCAGTATATAACTCTGTGAAGCCTCTCTGTACATCTGCTGGCATCTCTGCTGTCTCTGTTTTTCATGGAATCTGTCTAGCTGCTGCAAACTTCCTCTTTCTTACTGTTTTGTAGTATGGTAGGATTGGGCAGTGACTTATTGTTGTGTTAAGCAGCAAGATTGCTTTTTTTCATATCTTCATTAAGAAGAAAATCTTTTAAGGGTAAGAATTGTTACATACAGATTTCTCTGTTGCCTGTTTGTACCTTATTTCTTCCCAGCACTGATTTGAGTAGAGCCATGAAGTGAAGCTCCTTCCCTCCTGCCATCTCCTTCTGTACTTATGGTCACAGTAGTTTTCCTTCATGCTGCATAGCTAGGTAGAGCAACTTCTCTCCCCAGTGTTTAAAAGATAACTGAATTTAAAAAAAAGTGCCTCCAGATTTGGGATACCCTATTATATGTTTTAGTGCTTCAAAAGGCAGGGAGTAAGCAGTGTATTTGCAAGAGGTAACTGAGAGATTTCATGGTTCTGTGGTGTCTCAGTCCTATGTGTTCAGTGTTCTCACATGCTGGTCAGCATTCCTCCTAATGCTATCAGCATAAGCCCTCCTTGCTGCTATCAATAACTGTCTCATTTTTATTTAATCTGGATGTCCTCAGCTACCTGAGTTTTCTTATACAAGAGATAAATATTAAGGGGATTATATTTTCTAGACAAATTTCTGGTGGGGGAAAAAAAAGCATGATGCAGAAATATTGTCAAGAAGCAGAATTTTCAGAAAATCAGTTAGTTTTGCTGATGTCTGTTCTTTCCTTTTCCTGAGCTGCTTTTTCTGTCCTTGAGGAGAAGAGGAAGGATGCCCATTTCACATCTGCTACACTGACAAGCAACCAAATGTACCTTTTGGCTAGTGGCTGGTATTTTGGCAGCACAAAGCTTCCAACTCCTACCTTTTTACAATGAGATGGGATGAATAGGAGAACTGTGCTATATTGGCAGTTGGCATACAAGTTAACTACATGGGCTGCATATGAGTCTATTCATCTGAAGTTATCCTTTCAGATCACTGCTTAGTTTTCTAACATAATCTTCTTGGAAAAGAATTTGGTGCATGCATCTCCTTTTCTCTTGGCACATGGCTGTTTTGGTTTTTTTTTCCT
>VZRE01012845.1:0-26190 GCA_013396775.1 Cephalopterus ornatus | reverse complement strand
AGTAATTTCCTGGTGTGCAGTAGTTATCCTAAGCAGCAGTACTGGTATCTGAAAATGAATGGACATATTGCAATCTAGAGGAAATGTCATATCCTTCTGCTGTGGATTCTGAGTGATATTAACTGTGGAGGGATGTGTGTAGTGGGCATGCTATAAATTAAACATTGTCTTTTCTTCAGGCAGGGAAGAGGGATACTCCAACACTTTCTTGTTCTGTCTCTTGTCCTTTTTAGGCATCTGAAAATGGAAAAAGCTAGTCATAAAAAGCAGAGCCAGGTCATGGTAGATAAGTACCTTCCGCTGTTGTAAAATTGGGAGCAGCATTTAAATCCATGCCTTCCCTGACACTCCTCTAGAGAATCACCCAATCACTTGTAATTGCTTGATTAAAAGTGTGTTGGAACAGCTGAATTTCCTTGCACTAAGGTAGCTCCATGTTATATTTCTTCACTCTTCTGGACC
The DNA here is from genome assembly GCA_013396775.1 of Cephalopterus ornatus. Classification (NCBI taxonomy): domain Eukaryota; kingdom Metazoa; phylum Chordata; class Aves; order Passeriformes; family Cotingidae; genus Cephalopterus; species Cephalopterus ornatus. The sequence continues at coordinate 25,728 of VZRE01012845.1, read as the reverse complement.
AAAAAATGCTTCATGATTTCAGTCTTTATGATGTGTTGGTTGTGGGCAGCTAAACTCTGTGAAAAACAGGAGGGGGAGTAGAGAGTTAAAAATCCTGTTCATATAATTACTTTTCCACTCTTTTATCTCATCCTCTGTTTTTGGTTCATCCCCCTCATTTCACCTTGTTTTAAATTAGGACTACTTTTAGGGAAAGGAGCTCTCTTTTCACTATAGGTGTGCTGCATTTGGCACATGGAGTCCTCTTCTGGTTGGAGCCATTAGTTGCCACAGTAGTACAAACACAAATATGCTTGGAGGGCAGGGCAAGTGCATCCTTCAAAGAGAGGGCTGCAAAAGGATATAACTTCAGCAGCATCTTGGTATGTAGGAGCATGTAGTTGGTGGTAATGGAATAACCAAAAGGCTTATAACTTCCTTCAGTTCTTCCTTTGTCTCTGCCTTGGATCATTTATGAGCGAAAATTGTGCTTCAACAGAAGGAAAACATGCAAACAAGAAAAAAATCACCCCAACAAAACATTGCTTACAGCCCAGGGCTTGAGATCTTGTGTAGAGCTTTCTTCTGAAGACTTAGGAGAAGTGAAGCTCAGGAGAAGGAAAACTGCTGCTGGATTGCCTGGTCTGAATGTGTGCTGTGGGTCTGGTGTTCATGTCCTCATTTCTACTGCACTATTCCATATAGATAAGGAAGCCACTTCAGGGCCTGGCAGCAGCTTAGGAGAAGTAGCGTGAAAGTCTGAATTATCATTTTGACAGTTTCAAGGTTTGTCAACTGGATTTCATTTTTAAGGGCTGTTTTTGGGCTACTGAAGTTCTTGCATGTGGAAAGGCCCCTTACTCCCTGGTCTGGTGCTGATCAGTGTCAGAGGAGATACAAATTCCAATTTTCCATTTGTGACCTTAGTCACATCAGGTGGTCACTGAATTAATGGGCTGTAGAAACAGAAATAAGAGTTCTCTTGTATGTCTCCTGTATTGGGACTTTACCCTGAGCCAGAGTCCTAATGTGTATAGGTACTGTATCTGAAATGGTGTTGATCAAACTCTTCTCAACTACAAATAACAGCAGAGACCACAGAGTTTAGTTTCAGTGGGCTTCTCTCTCCCTCACTTGTGTTTTTACAAATGGCTAAATCAACTGTGGCATCTGTTACTCTTGCTGCGGGCTTTTCCATTTCATACTGAAGATTGATACAAGTGTGGTCAAGTTGCTTATCTGTTGAGGGGTGAGTGGGTGAGAGGACAGGGTGATTTCTCAGTAAATGGTAATGTGTGTGTGGGACTGACAGCTTTGTGTTTCCCTGTGGGGTGGAGTGCTGCCATGGACGATGAAAGCCTGATACCTTTGGCATTTGGCTAAAAGCAAAGCAGCTGAAGGATATGCAAAAGAACGAGAGGAAAGAGAAGAGAGGCATTTTCCATGGACTGTTGTCTTGTTCCTAAAGCAGCTGGAAGGTGAAGGCAGTATGTAAATGTAATAGCCTGCATATTTCATATTGGAGGGGCCTGTAAAAATGTGCCCTTGTGGCTTGGTTTAAGCCCATCCAGCAACCAAGTACCATGCAGCTGCTCCCTCACTTCCCTACCAGTGTGATCAGGTAAGGGTAGACATGTTTGGAGTGCTGGTGTTTGTCTTCCAAAATAATCATTACATGTGATGGAGTGCTGCTCTCCTGGAGATGGCTGAACATGTGCCTGCCCGTGGAAAGCAGTGAACTAATTCCTTGCTTTGCTTGCGTGTGTGGCTTTTGCTTTCCCTGTTAAACTGTCTTTACCTTGATTCATTAATTTTCTAGCTTTTAGTGTTCTGATCTCTCCTGCTTGTGGGAGAGTGCATGGGTGGCTACTTGGTTGCTGCCTGGGGTTAAACCATGACACTTTGATACAGATGTGGTCCAGTCTGACAGAGTATTCATGTAACCTACTGACACCATGTAACAATCTGTCATGGCAGTCTGGAGCCTCCCTGTACCTCCCCTCCAATAGCTGCACTCAGATTGTGACTGACAAGATCTTGAGGATGCTCGGATGAGTGCTTGAATTCAGAAACCTTGGATGCAGCAGGAGATGGGTTGTTGATTTAATAGGTGACTTGGGTGACTTGCTCTTTCTCTTAACTGGTGGAGTTCCTTCCAGGTGAGTTTCTAAGGCAAGGGCTGAAGTCAATAGCGGCCATTAACAGGTGGTATTACTTCCCATCCCTGTGTGCAACCAGGATTATCTCCAGTACCTGGCTCTTTTCCAGCTATAGACTGTTTCCTTAAGTTGACCTACCTTTGGAAGTTTGCTTTGGATTACCTACAGTGTGGAGTTAAATTTTTGCTGTTAAATCTCTTTAGTGTTTTTCTGCAGACGAGACTGCATTCTAGTGGTGATGCAGGAAGCAAGGGAATTATTTTTGTACTTGGTTTGCCTGTTGAATCAAAGCTGTGAAGGGCTTTGTCTGTGCTATGTCATGACACTCCATGATAGGCATACTGTCTTCTTCAAGAGAGGTGCTAAGTTTGCAGTATGAGTTATTTTTATTGCTTGCCTACACAGCCAGGCTGGGCAGGTAATATATGATGACACTGTTTTTGTCAGGTACTTTTTTTTTAATATGCTGTCAGCTTCCTTCATCTGAAGCATCAGTTATGGTCTCTGATTGTGTTAGCACCCTGGATCAATTGGCTGTTCTCCCATGCCTCCTCTGGGAGTATATACTAATCTGTGATATCGGCTGAAACACTGCTGCCTCCTTGATGTTGTTTTCCCACATCCCTTCCAAATGGATTAATAATAATTTTTTTCTATTATAACCCAACTCTTTGCTTTTCATCAGCTTATGATGACACCCTCTGTAAAATCTTGTGATACTTCAGCAGCCAAGTAATTTCCTGGCTCTTTGGTAAGAGGAAATGTTGATGGAATTAACAGTCAGGATTTCTTTTGGAGATGAAAATGGCTTATGTGATGTTGTGGCTGCTTTAGCCTGGTCTCGGGTGTGTGTTTTTCCTTTCTTTTATACAGTTCCATGATTCTACTTCCTTGAGTATCTGGCAAGGTGCAACCTAAAATATATAGAAAAAATTTGTTCCACTTGGCATTGAATATCAATAAAAGGTAGTGAAGTCCAAATTCTGGCTACCCATTTTTCTTCCATGGGAAAATTAGAAGTTAAGCTGACCAATACATTTTACTTAGTATGGATGCGACAAGATGTGCCTGTTCTCAGGACAGCCAAGGTTTGTGGGTTTCAGCAGGTGAAAGAGCTGTTAGGTGTAACCCAACAGCTTATTCTGAACCATCTGGCATTCTTTTTAATGTGGTCTTACTTACTAATCTTTTAGAAACATTTTTGTCCGTGGCCAATGTAATCAGTGCTTGACGGAGGACCTGGGTGCTGGGTCTCAGCAAGAGTTACACGGTGACTTTGGTCAGTGTTGAGTGCTCAGGTGATCTCACCTGGGTAACTGCACTCTGAATGACTGGTGGAGCAGAGCATGTATCAGTCACTGCAGACTAAACTGCCATGTGTTTAATATTGATCTACATGCACCTGCAGAACCAATAGCTGAGGCCTTTGCTGACAGAGCATTTCAGTGCAGGGAGTGTGAAGATGGATGCAACACAGAGGCTGTGGCTGATTTATAAGTGCTGATTTATTGAGCTACATGCATACTAGGAATTCAAAAAGTGCAAAACACAATGTGTACATAACTAGATGAGAAGCTAGCCTGACGATGGGGGAAAAGACAAGTTTCCAGTACATAGTATTTTATGTAAATTGGTATGTTGCTTGTCAGCCAAATGTTACTGATCTTACTGTCAGGAGTGAGACTACGGGTCATCTGGCTTTAAACCAGACATCCTAGTTATTTTGTATCATTATTTGTGAAGTGCTGACAAATTGCTAAGGGTGACAAACTGAAGCAAATACTAACAGAAACCTATAGAAACTTAAATGAAGTGGCATACTGACATCCTGTGGACCTGCAGGAGATGTAGATAAATGTTAAGTGTGGATACAGATGAAGATCTAAAATACTCTACTACAATATTAAATCACACAAATTAAGAAGTGTCATTAAAGAGATCATGGGGAATTTATGGCAAAGGTAGGAACATCTAGTTGTGCTTCCCTGTTGCTTGGTTTACATTGTAAAATGCTCTGCTCTGTCAAAAGGAGAAGGTTTGTGTTGGTGTGACTTCTGTCCAGGTTTTGATTCTGTATCAGTCATTTGTATAAGCCATGAGAGAGAACTCTTTTTTGGTGCCATGTGAACATAAGTCATTACTAAGCTTTTGATTCTAGGATCTCTAATCCTTCTAGACCTGGAATTGCTAATTTTACATAATAAATTACATATTAAATATAAAACTTGTAGAGGGATAAAGAGTTCTGAAAGTGGAACAAGCTACAACAGTACATCTTTGTCCTTGCAAAGCACTGAAATGGAGGTACTCCTTTTCTGTTATCCTCACTGATATCTGAAGAATTTAAACTTGATAAAACTTGCTGTGCAGCAGTTGTTGGGAAACTGTTCTTCTCCCAGCTTGGTGTAAAGATGTTCAAGGAGCAGAAATGACTTAGCAACATGCCAGAAGGTCTCCTGAAGTTTCCTTGGGCTTTATTCAAATGTAGTTATAACCTTTCTCTTTTAGGAAACTAACAGATAAATGCTTGTTGCAGTGTGTGACAGTGTTTATAAACTGTAACACGGAATTGGTGTTCTAAAATCCCACTTTCTTTATCTGCTTAAAATTTTCCATAGATTAATGTCTCATACTTAATTTGAGTTGGGCCTTTTTCTTCTAATGGACATTGGGTTAAAGGTGAATGAGCTAGTAAGAAAAAAGTGATTGTTCTTTAAGTAAAAAAAAAAAAAAGGCAACAGTGAAGCAAATTGGAGCTGTAGAAAGCACACTTAATCCTTGCCAGAAATATTGCAATCTCTAATTGAGAAACAGCTAGTCTGCAGCCAAGCTGGCTCTGGAGGAAGGATGAAAGTGTTTGATCTCAGCTGTGTTACCACCTGTATCATGCCAGGGAAGTTAAATGCACTGAAAGAGCTCCACCTACCATTGATTTTTATTTCTCCAAATGAACAATGTGTTGATAAATGGCTGATGAAATGAGGTAGCAGTGGGTAAATGGGCACCCTACCACAATCCTTTTTTTTTTTTCTGTCTGGAGCCACTAACCCTGGCACCATTAAAAGAGATGCTGCTATGCAGTAATGACAGTGCTATCAAAGCAAGTGGTGGGCCGGTTCCTGCTATTTGAGGTAATGTGATGAAAACCTGAGATGTAATAAAATCATTTAGAACCAGGAGAAAAATACTTTGCTTTAAGAGCTCCAGGACTTCCTATTATGTTCCTTCTCTCCCCCATGCCAGCATGCATTTCCAAGAGACTTCCTTAGATAAAATGGTTTAGAACATGGGAAATATGGTTGTGTTGCACTGGCACAATAAAGCAGGAATAAGCTCTATGCAGACAGACCACTGTGAAAAGAGGATGTGTAATGACCCCAGCCTTCCCAAAATACTTTGAAAAAGCATCAAGATGCCAAAAGAGAGGCACATGAGCAGGCTGCTTTGAGGGTCTAGGGAGTAAGTCATAAGAGGAGCAGCTGAGGGAGCTGGAACTTCATCACTCTCTTCAACTATCTGAAAGAAGATTGTAGCCGGATGGGGGTTGGCCTCTTCTCCCAAGCAACCAGTGACAGGACAGAAGGACACAGCCTCAAGCTGTGCCAGGGGAGGTTCTTCCAGGACACGAGGAAGAGTTTTTTCACTGAAAGGATTGTCGTCGAGCATTGGAACAGGCTGCCCAGCACCTTGATTCAAAGGGCTATTTAGGGTGTGCTTTAATGGAGAGACTCCACTTTACTGAAGTTTGCTGCTCTTGAGTTGATTGCCTGAGGTCTTTGACTCCAAATACTATTTAGAGTAACCTGATCCGTGACACAGGGATGAAAAGAAAACTCAGGAGACAGAAACCTAGTTAACCTAGCTTGTGGAAATTGAGCTCTAAGTAATGAATGAGTGGCATTGAATTAAATTGAGTTAATCACATTTGGCTATTCAATGGGATATTAAAATCTGTAAGAATCAATAACCTTAGAGCTGTTGTATATCAGCTTAAATGATGTATGATGACTAACCAGTTTGTTTAATCTGTTATTGTTTGTCTAAGAGAGTTGGCACCAAGACAAAAGGAAATAAACAGTATTAAGTGAGAGGAATAATAAATCCAAATCCTTAACTGTCAGGTGAGACATACCAGATAAAAAAATCAATTGTGTCCCAGCTATGTTAGGTGACCCAGCAGGACCTCCATGGAAGACAGCAAGCACAGATGGGAAAAGTGCCTTCTTTGGGTGATTTAGGAAGACTGGGAAAAGCCTGGGAACAGGCTGGCTGAGAGCATCATGTCAAAGTGGTGCTATGCTAGAAAATGGGCTTCTATATTAAATGTAGTTCATGTAGTTCTTCATTTAAGAAATGTAATTGTGAAACACTGTACCATTCAGTGGAAAGCCCTCTAGGGGAGAAGGGGAGAATGAGTCCAAGACAACTCTAAAATGATTCTGAAAAGCAGTAAGAGTGTAATACTAAACAAGACTTTTCCTATAGCTTGTATCCTGCATTGTTATTAATTCCATTAGCATCTCGATTCAGTAGAGACCACTTTCTTTGTCATTCCAGGTACCTTAGATTGTTATTTTTGAAGTGATCTGCAAGTATTAAGGAACCAGCTCTTTTGAATTTAATTCTTTTGTACCTTTTTAAAATCCCAGACTAGGTCTTGAGTTGGCTTGTGCTTTTTCTTCAGAAGCATCTTCTAAGGTATTTGAATTATTTTTGTGATATTGACCCAGAGAGATTAAGTACAAGAGTTGGTAATTGCTCTTATTTTGCCTGAATAATTCCCAAGTGACTATGTTTAATTTTTACCATAGTTTCAGGTCAGACTGAATATAGTGATGAATGATGCCTTGGCTAGTACAGGCAACCTGGTATGCACAATAGTGCTTTGTTTTATACATCTATCAAATAAAAAACTGGGGTATTGGAAATGACACATGGATTTCTCTCTGGCAATAAAGAATCTGACTGGCTATGTTATATTATAGTGATGGTTGCAGTATAACAACCTTGATAGATAAAACAGTAGCTAACCTTTGGGCTGGGATGTTTAGGTCAGCAGTTTAAATTGGAGACCATCCATATTGGCTTACATTTCCATCCTTGTCATCTCGCACTCGGCTTCTGTTGTTCCACGTGCCGTAATGTCTACGTGCTACAGGAGTTCCGTTGTCTACTTAACATACAAATGATATGGTATTTTCTCTGATTTGCTACATTTGCTTTGTACTTTTACTTACACCCATCTTCTCCTCTGAGTGTCCAGATTTAACATTAACTGCAGTGCAGATTAGATTCATCTCTGCGAAGATGAGCATTTGAACTTGAATGGTGAGTGGATGATTGACAAGGTGCAAGTATTTTTGTGTCAAGGCTGTGACATGTCATTTGTTAAAAAAGCTATTCAGCCGAATGCTATAGTCATCTGAAAGCTGGGAGAGTGAAGAATTTGCCAGATTCTCGCAAGGATGCTGCTTGATATCTAGTGGCACCATTAGTGACATTTTGATGCTAATAAAGAAGGAAAGACTTTCTGCTGTGGAAATTATGCTTTTTAAGGTTAGAAGAGGATGCTTTATGAACTCTGCTACACTGTTGCAATCCATGTAGCAATCCAGTTTTATTGTATATAATGAAGCTACAGTTTGTGGACTGCTGTGGTCTGTAGTGTTTGCTGATCGCATCGTGTTAAAACTGTATGAAAGACTGCTGAAACAGTTGAAATGCCTTTCTGCTAGTGCTTTGCAGCGTAAGCACTTGCTCAAGGTGCCACAGGGATGTTAGAGGTTAGTTAATGGAAGAAGGGGAAGCTGTTGGGGGTGGTTATGTCTCTTAAATTGTACTCTGCAATGTGAAGAAAATCTGAAGAATTGCAGAGATATTTTGAACCAAGTTAACACTGTATTCCCTAGTGTGGAATGCTGCCAGTACTGGATGCAACTACTCAGCTCTCAGCAGCACTGCTGTTAATTAGCAGCTGTTTCCCTGTTTTATGAGAATATCGCTGCAGATGAGCAAGTTTTAAGAGCTATGTTAGGTGAATTTATCAGTCTCAAACTACAGACATTCTGATTCATGGAGCACCTCCTGGATTTTACTTCTGAATGCATGAGCTAGATCAATTGACTCTTCACTAGTGTTGCTTTAGTGGGAGATGAAAAATACTTTGTGCTATAGGATTTGTATGTTTTTCCCTCTGAGCCTAATATGGACTTAAATATTTTAAAATAGGTCTTTTTGCCTTGGTGTCCTACATCTCTTCAGACTTTTGTTTCCTAATATTGTATAAGAATGACCACAGAAGTTGTAAGCAAATCAGTTTAAGATAAAAATTGTGATGTCCTTTAAGTTACTCTGCAGGGAACAGTGGTGCTTTGTCACACAATAATAAAAAGAATTTTTTTTTTTCCTAACACCTAACAGACTTTCTGAAAAGGGAAGAATTTTGTTTGTGTGAAGGAGAGGTGGAAAGATCCTCTAGAGACCTATATGTCCTGGGAGTTGGAGTATGCTATGCTGCTTTGTGGCTGTGGCTGTAGATTTCGTCTTACCCATTTCTTACACATACTGATGCGTTACCTCATGGATCCCTCTTTGGTATTCTAGAGCCCCAAGTGGTCTGACTAACAATAACACCATTGCCTGAAAGATCAGAGCATTGAGCATGCACAGCCATGGCTGTTGTTGTTCCATTTGTTGAATGCACCATATGGTGGTTGCTTTGCTTTGAGATTTTTTTGGGAACAAAATTGATTCAAGTCTCTTCACTGCTCTTTTCCTGAGACAAGGCTGGGGAGGGAAGTAGAGGAGCATCTTGCCACTATCCTGTCTCCATGAAATTGCTGCTGCAGATGCTGTCTTGGCTGGTAACAGTGTCAGAAATGGCAGCAGCCTTCTGCAAAAGTGGTTTAAAAATAGACCCGTTTGGTTATGCTTGTTCCCTTAAAGGGACATTGTCAGTTTGATTAAGTCCCAACATTTTAGCTTGGTTGCTGTTAGCAATGCCATCTCTTCTGAGTTGCCAGCCAATTTGGCCAGGTCTGCAATGGGTTCAGTATTGTTTTATATACAGGCAAATATGCTTTGAACATAGCACAATAAAGTTTTACTAAGCCTAGTAAATTGATAATGCTTGTTTTTTTTTGCTTGTGTCTGTTACCACAAAAGCGAGGCACAGCTAGTGCTCCCTTGTCAGTATTGTCATCCTTGCAGCTTCAGTCCTTTTGTTGTCAGGTTACTGGCATTAGGTACAGTTATCCAGGTACTTTCAAAATATGCCTCTCTTCTGTTCTTTCCCATACTGCCTCACTGCTCAGGATCCTGCTCTTTTTCTGAGTCAGAAATCTTATTTGTCCCTTTCTTTTCTTTCTACTGAAATTAATTTGGGCACTGCAGGGGGATAATATTGGAAATGTGTAATCCCCATTTTCAATGTATCTTAAAAGCCCAGTGTTGCTTTTAAGGGTGAGAGTGGTTCTTTGAAATTATGAAGTTCCTTGTGTCAGTGACTTCAGGACAACCCAACACTATGCTGCTTGTGACAGGAGGCAAATAACAAGCTTGACCTACAGCCCTTCTGCCAGTAAGCCTTTTGTTGTCCACCATTTTTGTTAGAGCCGAATGTCCTGGTTCTACCCAGTGTTAACACAGATTGTATTACAGACCTGGAGATCAGAGCAGGTGCAGTCACGTGAGTGCAATGACTCGTAAGGCGATCCAAGGTTCAGTCCTGAAAGCTCCCTGTTTCACTTTCTTGCTGCCTGTAATATTTGGTCCCCTCTGTGCAATGAGATTGTGCTTGACAGCATTGAGCAAAGGCTGTGAAACCTGACTGAAGCAGACTGAGAGGGGACTGTTGAAACATGATTTCATGCAAATATATTTGGCTTTGCAGTGGTACTATTGATTTAATATCTCTCTCCTTCACCATCTTCTCCATGTTAACTGCTTCTTTCTCCTCTGCTGCCTCACTGCCCTTCTGGAATGCCTCTGTTACTCTTTGACATGTCCCCATCTCTTACATCAACTATCACTTCCATCTGGGCCCTCTGGCCTCTTTCTAGTCTGATGTCTTCTTGTCTAATCTTTTTTTCATTAAGAGTTAGATTTTTGCTGACATTTCTAAGCTTCCTGATTTCCTGACTTGGAGAGTTAGGCATTGATTACAATTAGAGCCCATGCCTAGAAGGCTTGAGCAAACAGCGTCTGCTCTCATGGTAATGAGTTGTTACCACCCTCCCAAATGTGCTCACTTGTGCACAGTTGTCACAGTTGCTCTCATTTGCAGTCTCTGATCAACCATGGAAAAGCAGGGAAGCATTCAAGAGTCCTCTCCCTGATTCTGTTGGAGGGGCAGCCAGGAGGCAGCTGCAAAGGGCTTTCCTCTCAAAGGAGTCTTGAAATGCTATTGCAGTCATTTTAGCCCCTGAAAGTGGGCTAGATTGAGGCACACACCATGTAGCATTTTAACTTGTCCCTTCTTGATATTTGCTCCTGCCTTAATTTTGCTTGAATGAGATACATGATGCACATTGTGTGACAGGTGTGTAGGTGCTGGAGCCAGTTTATGCCGTGCATCCATAAGCAGTTTTTAAAGTGATGGCGTCCCTGGATCTGTGGTGAGTTTCCAGAAGCCTGGAAGAAACCTAGTGTTGTGCCGATGTATAAAAAGATAAAACAAGACAAATCCGCTAATTACAGCCCTGTCATCTTGATGTTTATCCCAGGCAAAATAATGAAATGTCTGATTAAGGGATTTGAGTAGCAAAGAGTTAAAAAGAGTAATATAATTAATGTCAGTCAATTTGGGTTTATGGAAAATAGATCCTGTCAAACTAACTTGATATCTCCTTTGATAAATTTAGTTGATTAAAGGAAATTCTCTAGACATCTCTAAAGCATTTGACTTGCTACCACAGGACATTTTGGAAAAAAGTGATACAGAACTAGCATGGCACTAATGATATTACCAACTAGCCAGCTGTGACAGGTCTCTAAATGTGATGGCTAACAAGGAATCATTGCTGGGCAGGTGTGTTTGTAGTAAGGTCCTGCAGCATTTGGTTCCTAGCTCTGTGTTAATACTTCTTAAATAGGTGAATGTGGAACGAACCCCCTAGTCTTATGCCAACAAGGAAAACAGTATTCTGTGATACCATATTTCTAAGCTAGTAGTACCATATAGGAAAATGTAAGCAAGCAAATGTGGAGCGTCCTAATAGGGCTAAAAGTTAAATTTGGAATCTAGGAAATAAAAAGGTCATGATTGAAGAGTGGGAGACCCTTTAGGGAAGGGAGGAACTCTGAGGGTGACTTGAAGCACCTGCTGAATAACCAGTTCCCAAGTTACCCCAAGGATTAATGAGGTCTTTGCTGGTGAAAACGAAGGATTGTTAAATGAGAGGCAAGAGGTAATGCCTTTGTCACTGGGGCAATTGCTTTTGTGATAGTATGCCTGGGTCTTGTTTCAACAGTGCTAGAAGGATGCTGATGAATTGGAGGAGGATCAGAGGCAATGTCAGAATGATTAAAAGGTCTGAAAAACATGTCCTTTAGTAACATGCTCTGAGAGCACAACCTGTTTTAGCTTATTGAGCAGAGGTTTAAAGGTGGCTTGACCAGTCTATAAGTAACAGAAATGTTTTTCTATCTAGCTGACAAGTGTGTTGTGATTGCTGCTGGCTGGAAGTTGCAGCTGGGCAAATTTAGAGTAGAATAAAGAGCTATGTATGAAAAGGATGAGGGTAATTAACCACTGGACTGTTTTACAAAGGGTCGTCACGGATTTTTGTTCACTGGCAGTGTCACTCTTCCTTGACAGTGTGCTCTAGTCAAAGTAGGGAATTAATTTACCGAATGGTATGATCTGTTTTACAGGAGGTCAGAGAGGGTGCTTGGTTTGGTGTCTTATGTAGCATCTCAGAATGCATTACAGCAGTTCTTGGCAGTGCTGGGTAGTTTGCTCCAGCAAACAGAAGATCTCTCTTGTTTTAACTTGTGTAAAATGAATGCAATTTAAGGAAATTAGACATCAGTTCACATAATGAATAACCTTGATTTTATCAATTTGCAGTTCTATTTTTCTGCAATTTGACAAGTTTAAATGGCATTCAAATAGCTTTTCATGTAAGGTGTCACTCTGTTTCCTTACTAATGCCTGAGCAAGTACCTTACCTATTGTCAGATTGTTAATTTTCTGTTATTAAGTACTCAGGTGCTTCTTCATTGAAAGGACTGTCAACTGTCAATGTGGATCACTTAGATAAGAAACCATCCTGTCAGATGCTCCTCTGCTTTTACAGACGATCATCCAACAGCATAAGTGTTGTCTTTCTGGAAGTTAGACTCTTTTTTTTCTTTTTAATAGTCTCTCCCCTCCGGGGAAAAAAAAGGAATCAGTAGAAAGGAATCCACATTCCACTTGGGTGTGCAACATCTACAGATACATGTGCGCACACAAGTCCTTCCTGCTTAATTTAGTAGTAGTATAGAGGGAGGAAACTGCTTGTCTCTGAGTTTAGATTTGTTGTTGCTCTGATCATGATACTGGCTGTGTAGTTTGGTGCCTAATGGGGTTCAGTTGATTGCTTGACCTTATCTCTTGGAAGAGAAGCACTGCTCTAGGACTTGTGAGACCTGACATTGTCTGTTCAGGCTACCAAAGGACTCTGGTGTGACCAAAACTTTTCTTTTGTGTCTTTCTCCAGTTCTCAACAATATGAATAGTATTACTGGTTTGCCTCCTAACCTTTAGTTGTCTTGCCTTGATATATTTAAGGACTTCACAGCAGGGGAGGTTCTCTTGGCTTTTCCTGTGGGTCTCTATGTATAGCACAGCAGAAGGACTTGAGAATCCTGTAATTGGCTAATGAACACATTTGCCAACTGAGTATTTTTTAGAGCTGCTTGGAGGCTAGGCTGGGTGGGAGTGTTTGTGTAATGTTTGTGTATACAGGTATCTCAGAAGAGTTTTCTGGAGCTTGAGCCCCTTGTGAAATCCCTTACCCTTCTAACAGCAAAGGTTTGACTTGGCCTGTGCTGTAGTCAGGTAACAGGATGGCTGGTTTAAATAAATGGATACTGTATACACAGTAAAATGCAGCTGTGTAAAACACCGATCTGTCTGCATCTTTCCTACGGCGTTTTGATAAGAGGCTAGACAGAATCTATGTTTCTGGAATAACTGGATGGTGGCCCAGTCAAAGGAAAATACTGGTGGAGAAGGAGGCTCCTATGAGCAGTCATAGAGTTGTTGAGTAGTACTGGAGGAATACAATCAGGGCTTGTGCAAGTGGAGCTGCATCTCTTTGCTTGGTTTTTATGAAGCCTTATTCTAAAACAACCAGATGTTGGGCCATACCTTCCTCTGATATGACCCCACTAAAGTCAGTGTGGTCTTGAGATTATTGGATCCCAGCACCTTTAGGTTCTAACTCTAGCTTTATGAAATTTCTCTTGGTGAAAGCTGTATATCTCCAATCTGGAGTGACAAATATCCCTTAGCAGCTGAAATAAATGGAGGAATTTTATTTATTTTTTTTTTTTTTACTGTTGGTTTCCCCAGTGTCATCTAGGAGCACATTCCTTCCTTATGCTCTGTTTGGTGGTGTCTTTTGCCATTATCAAGACTGTCTCTGTAAAGTGAGGACCCTCTGCATGAATATTAAGTAAAGATGTAGGTGAGAATCTGTAGTTAATTGTGCACTGCAGTGTCACTCAGCTATTTGTGTAATATCTAATTAAAGTGATTTTATTCTGTTTTGTCTCAAACTCTTAATTGAAGGCTAATCATGTAGAAGTGAGGCATAGCTTTGAATCCTTGACTGTGTCTGGCTTTGTGGTTTCCTCTGTTAGTAGATCTTCAAACATCTTGCAGTTAAGACATGTCAATACTGTCTTCTGTGGCTCAGAGGAGGGTCCCAAGCTTTTCTCTCCATAATAGTCAAATAAATTGACTAACTTCTGATTTTAGCCTAAATGCGTATGGCTCAATACGGAGGCTAACCTCTCTATATTGTTACTTAAAGAAGTGTGATGTGGGATGATCGTAACATTCAAGTCTGTACCTCAGCCCTAGTAGCAGAGCAATTAATGAAAACTGTCCTCACAACATCAACTATAGCTAGTTTTTTTGATATAGAATGTGTGTAAGCCTATGCTGCAACCTTTAAACTTTGAAAATAATTTGGCTAATGTCGAATAGCAAAGGTAAATTTGACTTGTGAAATTTGACCCATCTGTTCCCTGAGAAAAGAGAGACAGGGAAGAATGGTCTGGACAGTTACATAATGCAGGCAGTCCTGTGAGATTACAGAGAAGTTTGTAGGAAAACAATAAAAGTGGAGAAACTAAGTCGTAATTTACTTTCTTTCTTCCAAAGTAGAACTGATTACAAAGCCTGGGTGAAATTTCAACTTTAGAAAGTCTGGTTCTGAATGTAATGTTTATGTCTTAATCCTATCTATGATAAGCTTGCTTTCAGCCCAGTGACTTGATCAAGGCCCTGATCTGTGTTCTGTCTGGTAGGCAATGTGAATGTCATCACTAAGCAGCAGCCTGGGTGGCTACTACAGTTTTATAAGGTGGCCTATTTCGTTTAAGTATATTTCTGTTGGAGGGTGCTGTCATTTGGAGTATATCCTGATCACAACTTAAAGAAGAAAAGTACTGTGCTGGCATGGAGCTGTTGTTCTTTCTTGTTGTTCCCCATCAAATAAAAAATTATTCTTATGGGTAGAACACAGAGCTTTGGAGAAAAATAAATATAGAGAGAGTATTTTCAGTTTCTTACTCTGGCAGAATGAAATGCTGGTTTATGAGCTTGAGGTAGCTTGTAAGGTAGGTTGTGTAATGGTGTAGTATTTCTGGTTTTGGTTGTTGATGCAGTGTTCAAGAAACTATTGTTTTATAGGTCTGGGCTTCTGCTGAGGAGAACTTGTAGATTTCAAGTGTGAAAAATGTTTTCAAAGAATTGATTCTTGATTTATGTAGCTCATTTTTTTATTAAAAAGCAAATTAAAAAATAAAGGCATGTTCTTCCCAGGAATTCTGTCAAGTATCACTAGTGCTTACCAGCAAATAATTGATTAAAATAAAAAGGCAAAGAAACACTTAAGCTTGCTAGACATGGAAAAAAAATGGCATATATGCTAAAGCCAATGTCAGTTCAAAATGCTGCTAGGAGAACTGACTGTTTATGGTTACACAAATCTCAAATTGTTATTCTCTTCCACAAAGGACCATGCTTTATTTTGAAATTGATGTAATATGTGATCTAGGTTTCCAGCTTGCAAGTCCTGGTGACTTCTGTAAGGGATGTGGAGCCATGAGTATTATATATTGCTATTTAAGTCTTCAGTTTGTATTTAGGTGCAAAAGTACCTGAATCTGAGCACTGAGGCTGAACAGTAATGTTAGAAGTAACCTACTAATTTGGACTTCAGTTCATAGGCCATGTTGAAGTCTTTTTATGAATGGCTTAATATAGGGACTGATTTCCTTTCCTTCTTATTGTGGGAGAATCTGACTTGATTTACTAAAAGAAAGAAAAAAATCATTAGTTTTGATGTTGTATATCTGTACTCTCTTGACTTTAAACTTCATTTCCTAGCTTCTCATGGTGTCATAGCAAAACTATGAACCTGGTATGGTCTTAATACAATGTTATTTTTTTCCTCCAGCATTGCCTAAAAGACCTCTCCAGAAAGCATGGTTTTAATGGACAACCTGCAAAACCTGGACGATCTCAGTTCATTCCTTGTGTTTTGAGCAGCTTAATGTGTTACCTTGTTGACATTCAGGACTGCAGCAGTGGAATGAAAGGAGGGACCAACTGTCTGAATAAATGTAAAGTGCAAGACAGAGCAATCAGGTTTGAACTCTGAAAGGCCACTATTGGCTTCTTAAAGGTGTCTGTAGTGAGTTTTGCAAAATTGTGTCCTAAGAAAAGGACTGGTACTTTCAGAGGCCCTACAAGGCTGGCTCCACCACTGTTGAAGTTGTTCTGCTGGAAAGGTGGCTTGGATTCTGCCTGGGAACATGTCCTGTGGTTGAGTGATTAGAGAAGACTTGCGTTCTATCCTGGTCATTTCTCTGGTTTGCTGATTAGCCTGGAATAAACGATTCCTATTTCTTGTGCCCAGTTCTGTATCTGATGCATGGGGTTGAAGATTCTGGTTTCCTTTAAGATGCCAAGTGAAATATGTAAAGCCTTCTCAAGGAGCATTTCAAGTGCAGGAGGATACTTGTCCCAGTAGTCTTGATCTTCTGGTGAAAGGTGCTACAGAAACTCTTAGGTGCTGTTTATTCTCTTTGTGTTGCAGATCTTTAAGTGAGCTCCAACTCAGATTAAAGCTTGAAAGTTTCAAGTTTCAAATGCAATAGAGCAGAAAGAGGAAGTTTGTGTCAGTAAGATAAGAATTGGTAGGGAAAAAACCCTATAGGGGCATCTTTATATTCTTTCTAAAGTCAAGTTTTGATTTTATAATCTTTTAGATCAGTCATCAAGTAGTGGCTTTGTGAAGCTGTTTTTCCTTTCTTTGTTGTTGTTGCACAGTACTTAAGAGAAGATAGGATTTTGGAAATTTATTAACCTGGGCACGTCAGCAAAGATTACCTGAAGCTGTCTAGTTTCTAGTTTATGTATATTTGTAAACTTTGCTCTAATATGTAGAAAGCCAGTAGGTGGCAATCAAGAGTATACAGGCTGATGCCTCTGTGTTTCGTAGGACCTGAAGGGCTTCTCGTATATGACAAAATATCAGCTTTTAACAAGCATGCAAAATTGGAGGGCCTGGAATGAGTGGCAAGTTGTGCAAAGGTTGGCTTTGGTCTCTTTTTTTTTTAACCTGCAATTAGCAATATCTGTTTTCCCCAAGGAATGGAAAGGGGGTTAGATGTTCATAAAGCATTTGTAGCTTTGGTTCCAAGTGTTTTACCTTCAAACTGGCTCTAACTAAACTTTTACCTTTTGTGCTGTTGAGAGCAGCCCAAGTGTGTGTTGGGAGTCAGAGCACGTCCTTGCATTGCAGAGGAGCCCTCTTCTCAGGCCAGCTATGTCTGACGCGGAAATGATTTCCCTGCAGGGTGACATAAAAAGCCTGTATCAGTGCAGCCAGAAGAGAAGCTATATGTATTTCTGACTCGATAGTGTTATTCCTTTTTGAGCTTATTTTGCCATCGCAGGTTTCCAGAATTTTGTGGCTTCCAAAGCCACTCCAATACAGTGACCTGGGAGCTCACTCTGAGCACTTCAAGTGTCATGAACTGGAAACAACTTCCCTATAACTGCGCTCAAATCAGATAGGGGTAGGATTTTTTTAGCTTCCTTTGCCCCTGTGGGATAGGAAAAAATTACTGTTCACTAATGAAGTTAACGGTTGATAATTTGCTGGTAATTGGATGGACAGATTTATTTTTGGTGCAGCGGGGAAATCTTATTGCTATACATAAAATTTCCAATGAAACAGTTTGTAAGATTAAATTGCAACTGACAGTGCAGCGTTTGCCTCTAACATTAACCAGCATAGCAAATGATTTTTTCCAACATCTGCCCTCAGCTTGATCTTTTCTTATGATAGGAGACTGCAATGAAAGGGAGAAAGGTGCAAGGATTTTACCTTGTGCAGGCCTTTTTTGCAAAAGAAATGGCAGTGGCATGAGGTCATTTGAAACATTGACTACTTTGTATTGGTATTGTTAAAGCATTGTGACCTACACTGCTTGGACACTGTAATCTGCTCCAATTAATGGATCTGTCAGCACAGATTAATTATAAAACTGACAGCCACTTCTAGATGTAGTAGGTGCTGGTGACCTCTATTCACGAGAGGAAGATGTTGCTTCCACTTTGTGTGTGTGTGATAATGTCATTTGTATGAATGGTGCTTTGTGGAAACTGTCCTTTTTAAATGACAAATTACCTGTGTACCATATCTGAATTCTTTTTAACAGATTTTAGGGTTTTTAATACATTAGAAGTCTGTAATGTTAAATTGATGTGCATTTTGGAAGTTTGCTTCTAGTCCTGTATTCTTCTCTACTTTTAAAAGATGCATCAGTTGTAATCATCATTGCATTCTGTCATTAACTTAATTAGTGAACTTTTCTTGCTCTTAGGCAACTGCTTTTCAATCATTGCATGAAAAATGCACTGCAAGTAAAGGGTTTTGTTTGAGCCCCTTTTATGTGGCCTTGTGTGGTGGCAGAGAGCACAGACTACTCTATGAAAAAAATAATGTTTCTAGTTCCTATGCAACCTCTTCTGGATTGCATTCATCTTCCCAGATCTGTTTTCACTTGCCTTGGTTTCTTCCCTATGTTTCCAGAGGGACAATTGAGCTAGGTATTTCAAATGACAGTTAGATTTAGAAGTTGCCTATCTGTGTGCGGATAGTTTCTGAGCTTTGCTAAACAGAACCAAAAATGAGGGAAGCTATCAGCTTTAGAAACTCTTCTGACTGGGAAGAGGGGAGGCAACTTTACTGTGATTTTTTCAGGTTGACTTCTCTGCCTTTATTCCTCTGAGAGATCTCCCTCCATATTTGCAACTCATCAGCATACATGAGAAGTTAAGATTGTTTTTCCAGTGTACATTAGTTTAAATTCATATAAGTTAAATATCATCTACCAGTGTGTTGCTTTGTACTCTAGAATGTTTCAGGACAGCTGTAGTGTCTCAGATTTCATAGCTCTAATCAGCTGAAGCAATTTACTCTTGCTAGAAAACTTGGCCTATTCTGCATCCACCTCTCTTCTGTGTTATAAAGAAGTCTAGGAAACAGACCCTCAAAACCAGGCTGTGACTTCTCCCAAGGCCCAGGCAGCAGGCAGTCATAGGAAAAGAATAGGGTAAGAATGTGACATGAATGTCATGTCACTTAAGTGTGGGATGTTTCTGTATGGGAGAGGAATGTTCATACTGACATATTCCCTTTTGACATCTGATATTTAATATTTCATGAAACCAAACTAGTTCAGAAACATAAAGAAGCCTTTTACTAAAGTGATTTTCTAGAGCAGACTTGGCATAATACACATAGGCTAGGTCTAGCCAGAAAACTGTCAAGCTTCTTCCTCCATTTTCCCTTCTCTAATAAGCTGAGACACGTTGCTCTTATGCTTCAAGGCATCCCAGGAAGCTGGAGATGCCATGCTTCTGAACTGGTACAACTACAGACATTTTCCCTAGGATTTATCTACTGATTTCTTTCAACTGGTCTAGAAATAAATTTTGCTTGTGCTTCAGTGCACAGTAGAGAAATTGTCCAAAGCTGTGTAGAAGTATCTGTGCGCTAAAATATTTTATTTAAATATTTGGATAGAACTGAAATTGTACAATGATCTAGTAGGAAGCATGAGTGTACTGTAGGCAACTTTTAAACCCCACAGTAGGTGACATAAACTCTTTTCTGTGGAATAGCTCTTACGTCTTCGTTTTAAAAAAAATTTCCTAAATTTATGTTAGCTGCTGGGCACAAACTATGTTTCTTTTTTTCTCAGTAATGAGGGAGAAAGATTTTAGGTGCATGCTAAGTGTTGCCTCATGAGCCCTTTTTCTTTGACACCTTCACTGCCTTTTCAGCCTCCTGTAATCCAGGTGTTGCCACTTTACTAATGCTTGAACTTAGCGACTGCTGAGAGTTCACCATATGAAGACCTCTTGTTTCATGCCTTATGCACCATAACTAAAGTTATATATATATGTCATCAGCCTAAAAATGGGGGGTGAAAATCTGATCCTCATTGAATGGCAATGTCCAAAAAGCATACAAAGCTTCGTGGGTCCAGATGAGGCAGACATCCTGGTCCATTTGTACCTTGGCCAGTTGCCCCAAGGAGTCCAGATAGCTCTTTTTTGATACCCTCCCCCAAGACTTGCATTGTGTGTCAGCATGCATTACAAATTTTTTTACTCTCTACGAAGTACAACATGCCCTCCAGCAAGTAACTCTGACTGCAGCTTCCACTGTGGGTAGGAGTAATCAGAAATGATAATTGCAGCACTATTAAAACAAACTGAAAAGATTTGTTAAACCAAATCAGTGATGGAGAGAGAGAGAGATGATCAAAACTAGAACAAGGAGGGCATGGGCTTAACTTTCTTAAATTTATTTATGTTCTTAAATTTACTGCTATTTCCCCTTGGCCCCCCCCCTTTATACAGGAATGAGTATGGACTATGGAGTTGAAGGGCAAATTAACATCCAACGGTAGTATGAAGGAAGCTGGTTGACTTTGCAAGGGCCAGTTTGTTCTGTTTCTTCTGTTCTGTCAGGATTTTCCATTGTTTTTCTGTACAATTGAACAAAGCTTTCTCTTGCATCCTGTAAAAATGTTGCAGGTTCTTTGCCTTTTTAACAGCACAACAGGAACTGGTTGAAAGGAGTTGGATGTTAAGCAGTTGCAATTGGTCTTAAGGGTCTGAATGTGTATGTGGTCTAGATGCTTTCTTTCTTTTGGGAGAAAACTTTGAGTTTTCCAGTTCCATGTCTGTCCTTAGAGCTGTTAGTCTGCAGTTTTCACTCTGTTTTTATAATGTACTGCTTGAGCATGCAGCATCTCTGTTGGGTAGGGAGGTGCTGCTTCCTGCAGGCCCAAATAGATTTGACCCTTTTATAATTCTGGAAAGGATTCCACAATCCAGGATTTCAGAAGACAGCGGCAGAAATAGCTTACTGAAAACACAAGGATTTATTTATCCCACATAAACATTACAAGTAGAGAGAAGTAGGTGGAAAATCATAAAAAAACTCAAGCCTTATGTGCCTATCAACTGATCTAACTTTCGGAGTTCCTTGACAGTTAAACAATTTCTTAACCTGGGCACTGGACAGATCCATGGGGCATTACGCTGAGGACTGTTGATGCAAACTGAGCCCTGCAATCACTATCACTCTAGCACTTTGCTGCTTGTAGCTATTGTGTCCCCATAGCATGTAGGCTGCGTCTTTAATCCTTTCCAGATATCCAAAATTTTCTTTGGACTGACAGTCCTGCATAGGCTCTGATGATTTGTGTGTTTCCAGGTGTACCTACAGGAACCTTCTGATGGTGAGCTCAGGCTTTGTTCCTTCAAGGACCAGGCTGTTGAAGGAAAGATGCTTCCTGCATTCCTCCAACTTTGAAGAGCTCAAACCAGATTTAACCTTAGGGTTTCCTAGAACCAGGCACTAGATAATCTTGAAATTCCCAAATATCCTGTTGATAACAGCTACATTTTTCAATCCACCTCCCCAAGTAATTGCTTCTTTCTCAGTGTATAAAATTGCTTCTGATCCTTCAGGGTCTTTGCAGCAGTTACACAGTTGAAATTATTACTGTCATCTGATGCTAGCTCTGCAACTTATAAAAAAGTGCACATAGGGTTCCCCATACCACCCTTAGACTGAGACTAAGGCAGACTATATTTTTTAGTTCTGAATATGTATGCCCCTTTTGATGTGTTCAGGTTATTGTGTTCTGCAGGAAACTTCAAAGGGGCTACAGCAGTATCTGCTTCTTATATGTTTTGGGTGGAAATGGAAGATGGTCACCCAAGAACTCCTCTCAGCTGGAGGAATCCCCACACAGTTTTAACCAGGCTCAGGAGAGAAAACACAGGATGAGCAACTGGTCTTTTTGACTTCTGTAATGGCTCTGTAGGCTGAGGAGCCATCCTTTACTAGTTGACTCTGTAACTGGAGCAAGTCCACCAAGCTTTTGCTGGCAGTGGTCTTGGTGAGGAAGCCAGCAGTGGAAGAGTGAGGGATGCTCAGTTCCCTTGGCTCCTGCAGCACTAGAGGTTTGCGCAGGAAGATAGAGAGATTCAGGAATATCAGGGAAGAGAAGCTGCTTCTCTGGTGAGAGGGGAAGTGGTCCCCTGCTACCATGCTGCTGGAGAATTGCTGAAGAGTAGTTACTCTGCAAGCAGTACTGCAACCTTAAAGATGGCAGTGTTCTGTTTTAGGTCATGCTGCAGATCGCTTATGCCAGGTGCAATGTGCTGGTGTGTTCTTTTAAAAGAGGATATTTCAGATAAAACTGCTCAAGGGGAGAATCAGAGCAGACTACGTATTTTTACCTTGCAACTTAGGGCAGGATGTATTTGGTATTTTGAGTATTTCTGGACAAATGAAAGTCAACAAATCCAAGTCTAACTGCAGCAAAGTTCTCTCCTTGGTTTCTGTTTAAAAACAGAAGTAGTGGTCACTCAGGCCGTTCTACTGCTGAGATTAACATAAAGGGCTCTACATCTTCTTATTCTATTGACCTCAGTCAAGAAGTGACAGAGTCCTAACATCTTCTTATACTGTTCAGGAAAATTCACTGGAAATGAGAGGATGAGTCTGGATAAACTTTCAAAAAGCATCTGGAAATACTCAACTCTTTATCATGACTGAAATCTCGGAGCCCTTTGTCTGGGCATATTCATAAAATAGATGTTAGAGGAAAATAATAGAATTCTATTAAATAGCTTCAGGAAGCAGATCATCTTTAGGTTTTCATGTAATTGTTCTGAAGTTTTAGCCCATAGGACTAAAGGAAAATCTGCCATAAGGGATGCATGGAAGGGGACCTCCTGCTTATGTTTTGCCTTTGCAAGGGTTTCCCACCTCTTAAAATGCCTGATCCTTTCGAGTTTTGCTGCAATTTCTGATACCTGTTGTCTTAGTGACAAGTAGCAAACCCTAAACAGTCACACATTACTGTCTCAGTGTTTGTTGCTGGGTTTCATCTATGACTCAGTAAAGTTAATCAAAATACTCTTAGGATGATCTTTAAGCAGACACTGTCAAAGGGAAAGCCTCTTCATTAGACCTGAGATTAAGGGAGTGAATAATTCCTCAAAGCAGAGAATGGCTATTATTCTTTTCCACTGCAATAGGTACTGGTTGTATAGTCCTGACTTTGTACATGGTGTTCTGCTCCTGTTATATGTGCCTTTCTCCTCTGTAGGAAGTGTTATGTCTTAATCTGTAGCCCTGTCAGTCTGTCAAGCAATGGGAAGTCCTGATGGAGATGGTTCTTGACAGAAAGGAGCAATAGAGTGTGAGGAGAATGAGGAGACCACAGGGACAGATCTTATTTTGTGCAACCTCATTTAGGGCTCTGCTGGCAGACAGCAGACAGAGCTGGATTTCCTGAAAAGGAGCACATTAAGAAATTGCTTAGTACCCTCAGCTATGGACTATTGCAGTAAAAACCTCACTTTGTTACATCTGAAGTGTACAGAAAGCTATTTTGTCTGGCCAAAACGTTTGTCTTTTTTAATAAAAAAACACCAAACAGTTGAACAACAAAAACACCCCCAAAAAAATCCCAAGACCCCAGGGAATCCCACAAGAAGACCTCCTTTTTCTGCCTCCAAAAAAACCTCCCCTAGGAACTAAAAATTAATTTAGGATCTTCATGAACACTTACGCATTCATGTAAATATTCTCATCGTAAGCTTTGTATCTAGCCATTTAGTTAACAGAATACATGAATGATTCATGGTAGCCCTATACATAATGCATAATTAAATCACAGACTGATGGAGTGGAATTTATTAATTGTGAAAACACATGTGTTACCATGATACTAATTTATTTCTTTCAATTTTATTGGCATATTGCTCGCTCATCTGTGATTGCCTGCTTTGTTGCATTACCAGAGAACAGTAACGTGTTGTTAAAACAAATTATCTGGATGTTTGGATAGGCTGTTTGTTCACTGATGGGAACAATATGTATTTAGCAAAAAGATTTAATGTAAATTATTATACATGGGGTATTATCTTAGTGCAGAACCATCATGCCAAAGCTGCTCTGATGAGCCATATTAATTTCTGATATGCGTAAAAAATATTAGAAAAATAACTGCAGAGACTTTTGCATGAGGAAAAAGTAGAAGTTCATGGAAAATAATCTTGGCAAAATTACATTGTAACTTTTTATATATTTTTTACAAATTTTTGTAATATTAGATTGTAAAATTTAACAGGTGTTTTAGCTCATTCTTAGAATTTGTGTGCCTGCCTAAGGCTTTTGTCTTTGATTCCTGTCATGTCTTGGTGGGATTGTTGGAAAGAGATTGTTAATTGTTTGTGCTAAATAAGAATTTCATGTTTTAACAGTAGAATTTTATTTCTAGTGTGGCTAGTATGGTATTTTTTTTTTAATGCTAGTATTTAAATAAAAATTAGGGACTTTTTTTTGTCTTTGTGCGCTTGCCAGATCAATTGGAAACTGAAGTTGTGGCATTCAAAATTCAACTAACTAATTTTTAAATGAATTTTATGAAAGAAGTCAAGTGTCTCACTTGGAAAAGAGGCCACACTTCTATATACTTCACTTTTTTTTAACCTTGCTGTTAGTCAGATAAAGTAATCATACTGCTGAAAGGCAAGAGGTTGTTCTCCTGGAAGACTCTGTGGGTCCAAGGAACAGTAACAAGTGGAAATGAAAAATGCAGGCTCTTAAGAAAATTTGAGTAGAACAGATGTGTAGTTGTCTTCAGAAACTATTGGTTAAATAGGTACTTGGTGGAATATCTTGGGTGTGCCTGATCCCTTAAATCAAGCTGATGTCAGGAGCAATCTGCAACAAGCCAAAGTAATGGAAACTCCACTGCTGTGTGGTGGAGAGAAGCAGTGTCAATAGAAAATCCCGTGTCTTTGAAGCCAGACCCTGATATTCTGCTAAATACCATTAGCCTATTTCTTTTGTGATCTAAGCTGTGGACTAAAGCCAGAAGAGATACTTGGGTCATCTCATCCTAGCTGTTGTGCAGCCCATGCTGTTACTGTTACAGTTCTGCCATGGTGGCCCTTAGTGAGGGCAGGGTATCAATCCGTAGAGGATCTTCTACTTTTGGCGTACCTTGATCACTTTCTGGGTTGTCATATCTGCTATATCTGGGTTAGAAAATATGTTCTGCTTTTGTGCAGAAGACTCAGGTGGGCCATCTTAAAATCACTTAAAATTATTAGTCATGCATTTGCTCCAGTGCAAAAGCTATTTCTGGACTTGATTCTTTTGGAATGTAAATGTTGACTCTGTTTTGCTGAGCAGGATTTCTTCTGCTAGATTCAAACAACATGGTTCACAGCTCCAGTAAGGAGGTGGACTGGTGCTTGATGCACGAAACCTTCCCACTGTTTTGCTGTAAGATTTGCTGCCTTCTTTCACATAAAATGATGCTGGAAGATACTGGAGGAAAAAAAATGGGGCTGAAAAAAAAGATTGTAATACATAATCAAGTAACATTTTGGGGTTTCTTTTTGGTTGTGGGGAGGAAGGAAGCTGGGCTGTTTGGAATAGCTCTCACTGTACTGAGTCTGTATCCATCAGATAAAATAGAGTATCTCTAGTATATTAGTCATCCTCGACAACTGAGGAAAAGTTACTATTGCACACTTACCAGAAGAGAAATACTTTCTGCTTTGAAATTAATCAGGTAGTTTTCTCTCAAGCTTTATCTTTGCCTTTGGTCTTCTTGCAGGAGTATCATTGGTCTCTCTATCTTATTCATGACAAACTACACTTAAATTAACACAAAGAATTTAATTTCCCCCTGCCTGCCACCATGGCTAAGGACTGTAGAGGTCAATAATGCTTAGATGATCCCAGGGGAG
>VZRE01012844.1:0-10649 GCA_013396775.1 Cephalopterus ornatus | reverse complement strand
AGTAACAAGAAATAGGACAAGAGGAAATTGCCTTGAGTTGCGCCAGGGTAGGTTTAGATTGACTATTAAAAGAAATTTCTTCACCGAAAGGGTGGTAAAACCCTAGAACAGGCTGCCCAGGGCAGTGGTGGAGTCCCCACCCCTGGAGGGATTTAAAAGATGTGTAGATGTGGCACCTGGGGACATGGGTTAATGGTGAGCTTGGCACTGCTGAGGTTTATTATTGGGCTTGCTCAATGGTCTTAGACAGCTTTTCCAGCCTAAATGGTTCTGTGATTCTATGACTAAAGGGAGATTAGGGATTTTCTCTTTGCTATACTTCCATAACATGGTGTTGCAAATACCCAGTAAAAGTACAGAAGAGGGAGGGTGACTCTGATTACTCCCCCTCCATACTCCTTGGGACTATCCACATCCTAAACTTACACAACAGTGGGAAACAACCTGAGTTCAGCTGATTAAAAAAATCCTGAAAAATCAGGATTCCCTGCTAGATTTTACTAACCACTAACTGATGCTTTGTGTGGTCAGTGCTGGTGTAGGACAAACTGACCTACAGAGGACTTGTAACCTTATCTACAGATGCTACAAAACAACGAGTTTTCAGAGAGATGCTGGCTGAGAGGCAGCTAAACTAGGTATTGGCCTCATAAATGTCCTCTGATAAATATGAGGAAGTTTGTGGGCTTGTAGAAAAGGAACAGTAGTGGTCTACTTAGGTCTAACAAGTTGGCAGCCAAGCAGAGGGATGGAAATGAGGCCAGATCCATGACCAGCATAACCCCTCGATATCTGGGAAATAAAAAATGTTGCCATCTTATACCCACAATTGTTTTTCATGTGACATCCGCCACGTGATCCCACACCTATAGACAGAATTATTTGTCTTTTTCCTTTGCTCTGTTCCTCACTGTTTAATGTGACACCATATTGATTAGGTTTCCAGAGCACAGCACTCCAGACGTATTTATATGGTTGTTTCACAATAACTAATCTTGTAACAGAAATATAATTTTGGAAATATAATACCACTCAATAGCAGTAAAGTTTCTGCTAATGGCCAGAACTCCGTGTACCATGGGAATAAGTTACCTCTAACAATTTATCACCTCGGGGCGGCGTCTTCAAGTTAATGTAAGCTGGCACAGCACCAAATTTCAGTGCTCAGTGGAGCTCTACAGAATTATCTCAACTGAAAGTCTATATGTTCTAATTACCTTGATAGTAAAGCTGGATAGGGCACCCTGGAAAATGGCAAATTGGTCTGAAGCTTGTCGTGGTGCAGGAAACCCAATTTCCTGCTGCCTCTCTTTCCAGGCAATTCCCTCTGGCTGCAGAAACAGTTTGGATCAACAATTATTAATCTATTTCTCTGGAACATGGGCCTTCCAACAGGAGAGAGGGAGATGAGTCTGTTTTAATCCAATGTAAAAATATGCTTTCTAGAATGCTTTTAAGTTTTGTAAGAAGACTAATACCTTTATTAGTATTATGTTGTTCTAATTCTTGCATTACCTAGGCACAGAACAGACACTAATGATTTCAGCTTTGCCAAAGACTTCTCAGAAGACAAAATATTACAGATTCAGGATTATCCAAAGTTAATGGGGGATTTTATACCAGAACTGAAATAGAATACATATCCAGTTCTTGTATTAAGAAGTGATTCTGCCTGTAGGGATATCAACATAAGAAACAGTAATTTCATAAGTTAATTGTTAAGGTTTTATCTATGAAACCAACATGATGATGACAAGAAGTATATAATTTCTGTCTGAAGAGCAGGTAATTTGTAAATATCAAGGCAATTACTTTTTTTTTTTGTTTATTTTGCATAAACATACAATTTCTAGTTTGCAAAATTCACAAGAATGAATGAAATCTAAACAAATAAAATCTACAGTCTGTCAGAAGAACAGGTGATCAAAGCTTTGCTTTGTAGAGTGGTGGTTTTAGCAGTAAAAGAAAGATGTTCCAAATAACACTTTAGCACTAACAGAATGAACTGGCTTTACCTCCAGATCTATCTGTGGATCTATTTATGACCTCTCAAGTACATTCTGAAACAGTTGTAGAAAGGGCATCTTTGTTTTCCAATTAGAAGACAAGCCTCTGCATTATATAGGGACTTTTGGTTACCTAAAAGATTTTTGCACAAAAGACAAAACACCCCAGAGCAGCAGTCTGAAGTGTTTACAGTATTTCAAAGCGGTTGTTCAAGAGGCAGACCTTTCCCTCCATGAAAGTAGCATGCAAATGCTACAGGCAGGTGTGATGAAATCCCAAGTTTCTGCAGGAAAATTGTATCAAGAGTAAAATCTTTAAGTCTGTGTAAAGCAGTACTGTTCGGGGAAACATCTACTTTCAAAAACATCTTCCTCTTTTTGTCATAAGTTTTTTAATCCTAAACTGATTAACCCAGTTGATTGTCAGCATTGATAACTGTGAAGTCTGACTTAAAATTCCAAAATTGTTTTTTTGCAGTCATTGGGTTAAAGGACTGGATGCATTTAGTAATCTATAATTAGATGATGAAGTCCAAAATGTTACCTGAGTGTTTTAAACATATTTAAACAGCACTCCTTGAAAAAGTTTGCAATTAGGAAATTCTCAAGAGAATGTAAAAACTGAAGAAACTTTTGGGATCTGTAATGTATTCAGAATTGCTAGATAAAACATACACCTATTCAGGGTGTGAAATCCCTAATCTCTAATTTAAGATCAGATTTTAGATCATATTCCCCAAAGGAAGAAAACATTTGTCTTCTCTTTCTGATTTAAATTTTAAAAAATCTATTTCACCAAATGTATAGTGTAGCCAGAACAAATACAATTTTTCAGATGGAAACATGGAGGCAGAATTAATGCAAAATATTCAAAGATAAATCTTCCAAAATGCAAATAAAATTCGAGCAATATGAAATATCAGACGCAGTGTGGTACTAAACACCTCAAATCAGTGCCTATTTTTTTTAAGACAGAGCTTCATTTTTATTCGTAAAGCAAATTCATTGCAGGAAAGTACCAAAAGACTAAAGTGTGTACACACGCGGACACACATATGCAAATTAAGATTTCAGAAGCAATGCATGAAGCAGCTGAGAAGATCAGTTGTGCTCCCAGAAGATATTAACACCCTAACCATTCTTCAAGACAGCTACACCCAGTGACCAGAGCACTCCCTTAACCACCAGTGAATATTATATGACTTTTAGGCTGAGAACTTGCACACAAATACTGATGATGTGAACAATTTTACTCAATTTTGTAGAGTTTATTCACAGATAAGAAACCTGGTGATATTGAACACGCATGGGAAAACCCCCAATTAATACAAAATATAATTTCTGACTTGATGTGATGAACATTCTGGCAGAACAAAACTATAATCAGATAAGATAGAAAATACTGATGAAAAAAGTCAATAAGGCAAATTCCTGTTAGGATCACAACATTATGGAAAAAGCTATGGGAAAGGAAAAAAAGGAAGAATAAGTTTCTTACATTGAAAGATTGAATGTATTTGTAAAACTAGATCTGTGCTACACAACTGGCATAGATTTGTTTCTGTATGTTGAAAAAGATTACTTACTGGTTCTGGATTACTATTCCCATTACCCATAATAGTACCATGTTGGAAAATACAGCTGAGCATGTAATTTCAGATATAAAATCTGTATTTTCTACCAACTATGATAATGATGGATAACAGACCACAGTCTGATTGCTATGACTTTAAGTATTTTGCAAGATGGTATGATAGTCAACCTTGCTTGGTTTCTTAGTCACATATAAAGGTATTATGAAAAATATTTAAAAAATATGCTAAAAGGATGCTTTAAAAGACTTGGAAGTTGAGTTATGATCCCTATTTAACACCATTAAATTACAAGGCAACATCCCAGAAACATCTGTGAGCTAAAATGCTATTTAAGAGAAAGCTTGGACTTAGGCTTCTTTGTCATGAGATCATTTATGTTAAAAATAGGGAAGCTGAACATTCTTGTAAAAATCAGATAGAGGACCAAGAGAATAAAAACCTTTTCATTTTTTGACTGCAGGTTTGCTTTGATGAAGGGAGCAGAAAAAAATAAATGTATAAAAGAAACAGAGCAGACCTTCATCGATTTGTAAGACAGGGGAAAGAAGAAACCAAAGGATCAGACAGTGTCAAGGGAAAAAATGATGCAGAGCATTGCAGTGGCTGAATTCATGAGGTGTTTCTCCAGGAGAGGGAGGCTAGCAGCTCAGAGAACAACAGAAATACTGATACATGCTCATAAAACCATATTGCTCAAAGCCCCATCCAACCTGGCCTTGAACACTTCCAGGGATGGGGCAGCCACAACTTCTCTGGGCAACCTGAGCCAGGGCTTTACTGCTCTCAGAGCAAAGAATTTCTTCCTGGCATCTCAGCTAACCCTGCCCTCTTTCAGTCTGAAGACACTGCCCCTTATCTTGCCTCTCTAAGTCCTTGTCTGAAGTCCCTCACAGCTCTCTTGGGTCTCCTTTAGATGCTGGAAGGTGCTACAAGGTCTCCCTGCAGCCCTCTCTTTTGTAGGCTGAACACCCTTAGCCTGTCTCCAGAGCAGAGGGGCTCCAGCTTCATGGTCTTCTCTGGACTTGCTCCAGCATGTTCAAACCTTTTGCGTGCTGGGAATCCCAAGGCTGGAGGCAGCTCTGCAGGTGGGGTCTCACCTGAGGGGGCAGAGGGGCAGAATCCCCCTTCCCCTGCTGCCCACGCTGGGGGATCAGCCCAGCACAATGGAGGTTTCTGGGTGCCAGCGCTCGTGGCTGGGGCACTTGGAGCTTCTTGTCCACCAACACCCCGAAATCCTTCTCCCCAGAGCTATTCTCAATCCATTCTCTGCCCAGCCTGTACATATGTTTGGGATTGCCCTGACCCAGGTGCACCTGGCCTTGTTGAACTTCATGAGGTTCGTAAGGACCCACATCTCTGGCAACTTACTGAGGGTTTGCACTCGATCCCACTGCCTATGTGACTGGCAAAGCTTCTAAACAGATGCTATCCGCATTATCTCTTAAAGTGAGTTGTCACTAGAAATCTGAAAACATACTCGTATGAAAGAAACATGCCCAGACATAGGGACTCTTTCATCTCCCTCACAAGCTTTTTGCTGTCACTCTCTGATGTAAAGAGCACATGTACCTTTAATATAATCTTTGTGGAAAATTCATACATACTTTTAATAAATAATAGGAGTTGGACTGGTTTATTTTATATGCAAAATTTCAGTGAGTTTTTGTGTATTTCTCCATCCATATCCACAGATTTTATTCTCACACATGCAGAAGTTATGTATATTTAAGCCACCAGAGGCTTTGGGATATTAGGAAAGAGAATGAACATGGCCAAACTCCCCCCAAATATTAATAAATATTAGTAAACAAAATAAATCTTTTTTTGACTGCAAATGGAAATTTAATTTTGAATGCAACTAAGTTATACTTCTGAGTTCCAAGAAAATCATAAGAGATTGTTTGGAAGTAATAGGGGGTGAGGTGGAATGGATTAATTATTTTTAAAAAAATTTAAAATTAAGAAAAAAATTGAGAAGAAAGTTAAGCATTTTACATTTCTTTGACCACTTTTGTTGAAGAAATGAAATACTGTGTGCTATTTATAAAATTTTATTTGTAGACACTTCATGTTGTGTGCAGAAAGAGACTTTTCCTCTTTCCTCCATTACAGTCTGTTAATCTGTAAGAAGAAATTCTTAATCCTCTTAAAATGTTTTCATTTTAAGGGATGGAAAGTAAAGTAACAGGATGTTGTCCAGTCTGCATGTTGTTGACAAAAATCTCCAAAGTAATCTTATAATTTCTGGTATGAATCCATCTCTGTTTAGATAATTTAATCAATGCAGCACCCCAGTTCCCTCCTCTAAAAAATAAGAAAAAAACCCAAGAAGTTGTTAATCCCAAACCTACTGAAATCATTGGAATCTTTTTACTGATCTCAGCATGTTTTGTATCAGACCTCTAAAGGTTCAATACAAATTCTTAGACCCATAAGTACAGTTTACATGTAAAAAGAAATTAAACATTATTAAGGTAGTTCCTCTCCGTAAGGGAGCTTAATTGTTTTAATTCTTTTCTTAATGCAAGAGGAGAGAGAACAGCTGAGAATGGCTTTTGCCTAACACAGCACAGTTAAGTTGTATCTTACAACACTGAAGACTTGCAGGTGCAAGATATTACTCAATTTCAACAGAGCACTTTTCATCAAGATATCTCAAAAGTGCTTTAAAAATGATATAACATCATCCATTCCACTGCTAGAAATAGAGGCATGAAGTGAAGTGACTCACAACACACAGAAGCCCTGGAAGAAAATCAAGATTTCCTCTTCACCCAGTTAGTGTCCAATCCTGTAGGCTGCATCACTTCCCCCAGCCTACATGTGCCATTTCTTGAGAAATCAGAAGGAAAAAGTGATGGGAAGAAAGTATAAGGAATGACTACAACAAATAAACAGAGTAGGTGCTGTAGCTGTTTCAAAAGCAGGAATAAAAAGATGTACATTTTTCGAATGTAAATGGCCAGTTCCCAGGGAGACAGACTGGAAAAACCTAACATTACAGCAAAGTGCAAGCTTCTTTATGGACAGCAAGTCTTTTTTGGGAGCTGTGAGTGTCCACACCATATGTTCAGTCTATATCACGGCGTTACACGAAAGGTTATACTTTAAAGGTTCTTAGTTAGACAGTTTAATGTCCACTTTAACCCTCGGGCTTAGCCAGAGCACAACACAGTCACATCTGAGAATTCAAAGGTTTAATTAATGTCTCTGATTTAAGAGTCTCCCAGACCCCATCAGACGAAAGCAGAGGATTCATGGATGTAGCTGGAAGTCAGCTTGGATGTGTCGTTGTTTCTTTATTGATCTTTCCTAAAAAGATTGATTAGCAGATGCTGATCTTATCTTCAGAAACAGAGGGAGGCTGATGCTGATCCTGAGGAGATCAACCAAAAGGGTTGTTACCTGGTTCCTCACAGTTGCCAGCCTCGGCTTCAAGCTGCACATAGAACTGTGCATACAAGTGATCTAATTATGCATGCAAATACCTTGTCAGTGCTCCAGCTGATTGTTTGACTGTGTAATTCCTGCAGTAAAGAAGAACATATTATAGCCAAGCATTTTTATATACACAGTTCTAAAAGGCTGAAGCTCGTCAAGAAACAATTTCTTCTCCAAGGACAATAAAACTGAAGAACAGCAGAAGCAGCAGCTGTATGATCATCCGGAGGGGGCCAGAGCCACCTGCTCTGAAAGGCCAGAGACCTTGCAATTGAGGCAAAGTATGCTCAGAAGGGCAGGAAAAGTTTCTTCTTGATTCTCAGTGGCTAAAAGTTGGTACAAACTAAGAGGCACAAGAGCTCTGACCCTTCCAGAACTCTGAATATTTTATCTAAACACGTGCCAGGCCCTTCATAGTTCTCTGAAAGTCTTGGCTTTAATAACAGACTGGGGAATTATTGCCAGCAATTTCAGAGCACTATGTGGAAATACACTTTCTTTAACATGTTTTAGATTCTAAATCCACCTTTGGTGGATATTCCCTTAATCTAAAATTAAAGAGGAAAGTTGAGTGGATAGACAGGCGAAGTCCTGAATTGTGTCTATTTACATTTTTGCAGAATTATCAGAAATGCAGCCCTGACCCTGATTTAGGTTTCTACATTTTAATTATCACTTCATCCCCCTGATTCATGCCCGAAGGATATCTTTTCAATTTAGAGAAGAAGTGCATGGAGCTAGATGTAGGTTGCAGAGACCCAGTTTCAGCTCAATTTCCTACAGATTACTTTTAATTATTTCTCAGATTGATTTCTACTGAAGTTCAGTGACAGGGAGTGCTCTGTATTCTTCCTCTTTATAAACGGGCAAATAATAAACAATAAAATAACAATAAAATTGTAAACAATAAAATGGTTCTTTGTCACAGTTGTTTCATTGTTTATCACATCTGTTTTTTTCGCCTTGCACACAGAAAGTATCAATAATTCACATCTGAGTGAAACCACTTCTGTAAAAGTTTACTTATCTCGTACCATTAGCAATAGATCAGTTTTTAAGCATCGTTAGAGTCTCCCTTCCTATTTCATGATCTTGATTGTTATATTCATTTTATTAAAAAAGATTTATTTTTTAAAAAACCACACACCTTAGGCAACTCAGACAGAACAACATTTTTGTAGTTCAGGAGTAAATACCTCTCCAGCATTTGTAAAGAGATTTTGTGTGTAAAACAAAACCCAAAATCAACAGTTTCGAAAACTTCACAGCATTTTAGGAGATAAATTCCCGTTTTGTGGAATGAGGCACTTGATGCTGTGAAGCTTCTGTACGCAGAAGGAGAGGTTCAATATCCAGACCTAAAGTTAACATCATCAGCATCATGCAGCCTGATCCTGAACACACAGAGCACTTGCATCGTGGTCAAGAATCCTCTGTCAAGATCCTTTGATACAGTGGCAGCATGTAGAGAAAGAGAAATGTAATGGTTTGGATCTGGCTTTCCTGCCGAATGCTCAAACCTTACAGTTTACAGCCTCTTCCCCCGCTATGAACACAAGGGAAAGGGAGCAGGGAAAAGCTACCGAAAACACCGAAATGTCCAAACCAAAGCTGTATAAAGATATGTATTTACACCTATATACAATTAGAATACTACGTACACAGAAAAAGGGACCCCGAACACCTGCCCCTCGAAGGGAGAAAGGAAAAGGAAAACCCAAACCAGATATGCACATTCAAAACCCGTGAGCAACCAATAAACAACTAGCAAAAGAAAATCTTACTACTTTCTTTGAGATAGCAGAATGGCACCAAGCGACCGCCGGCACTCTCCACTTCCCAAGGCCCACAAGGCCTCACTGGGCCTCACTCCTCCACACGAGCAGAGCCGATAGCAGAGAACCTGCTCCCGGATCCACCGGAAGGGAAAGAGAAGAGGGAGGCTTCTGTCCCTTCTTATTTATACCCTGGTTTACATAGAAATCGTATGGAGTGCTGGGAACATGGGCACTTCCTTGGTTACAACCTGGAAGGCCTAGAATCAAAACCGCTACAAGAAACCAGTCTGGGCCAGGAGCAGGTTGCAGATGCTAGTCTCAGGCTGGCGGGTGAATATCTCTCTCTGTTTTGGGCTCTGAGTTCGAACTCATTTTTCAAGGGTGGGCATTTAAGTCCATGCAAAAAGGATAAGGCTTTTCTTTGTTCGAGGCCAGGTTCAAGGACGAGGCTTGGAGCAACCTGGTTTAGTGAAAGGTGTCCCTGCCCATGGCAGCGGGTTGGAACTCGGTGATCTCAGCCCCTGCCAACTTCTGACATTCTGTGATTATATGATTTCAGAACAGGAATTCTAGAGAAATTAATATAAACAGTTGTCCTGGGTATTGGTGTCAAAGATTATCAGGAGAGGAACAGATCACAGTTTTGCATCTATGAACTAAGGAGAGCCAGACTGTCAGCTCCTTTAGTTCAAGAGGCTGATCTAAAGGGCTATGGTGCTGGCCAAGGTGGGGGGCAATCGCTGACACCTTGTTAAAACTGCGGGGACGAAAACAAAGGGCCAAAAAGCTACTCTGAGCGCTGGAGCACCTCTGCTATGGATACAGGCTGAGAGTTGGAGTGGTTCAGCGTGGAGAATAAAAAGCTCCGGGGAGACTTTGTTGTGGCCTTCCAGTATCTAGATGGGGTTTATAAAAAGGAGGTAGAGAGACTTTTTACATGGGCAGGTAGTGACAGGACAAAGGACAAGTTTTAAACTGAAAGAGGGCAGGCTTAAATTAGATGTTATGGAGAAATTCTTTACTCAGAGGGTGGAAGCACTGGAACAGGTTGCCCAGAGAAGTAGTGAATGCCCCATTCCTGTAAATGTCCAAGGCCAAATTGGAGGGGTCTTAAGCAACCTGGTCTAGATGGTGGCATCCTTGCCCATGGCAGGAGAGTTGGAACAAGATGATCTTTCAGGTCCCTTCCAACCCAAATCATTGTATGATTTTGTGATTCTGTGGTACTAGAGACTGATAACCCAGAGGAAGACAGGGAAACTCAAACATGAGTGAGTACGTGGAGTCAAGTTTGCTCTATTTGTAATCTTACACATACACCTGGTTTTCTAGTGTGTTCTTGGAAAGGAGAATGTATGGAGAAGAGAAAGTGGAAAGATGGAAGAATTGCACCCCCAAAAGGAGGAGATGGATTTGTGCCTGAAACTGAAAGCAGAGTGGGTGTATCTGTTACAGAATGGACCTTGCCAGAGTGTTATTGGGATTTCTTTCTTAGGGAAGGCTGGGGATTATCGTGTATGCAAACATACAGGCAAGACGCAAAAGGATATTTGTTGAAGAGCTGTGAGAAATACACACTTGCTATGTAGAGCAAGTGTGTGTTTGTACCAGGTGATGACATTATTTCAAGTTCATAATCTTCAAAAGTTTTAAGGGTTTGGGGTTTTTTTGCCCACCATTCTTTTCTGGCTTTGCTGAAGCTTTTGCAGAATTGCTGATAGTACTCCTGATTGTATTTGAAATCTGGAAAAAAAAAAAAGAAATTGCTAGCAAGTCTAATACTCTGCAGAGGCCCTGTTTTCTCCTGGAGGTGGTAAAAGTGATGCATT
>VZRE01012840.1:83676-99839 GCA_013396775.1 Cephalopterus ornatus | reverse complement strand
CCTAGCCATGATGATGATGATGATGGATAGCTTCCATTTCTTTCAAGTCTTTTCTTGATATCTTTCTTGCACTCCTATTTGGTCCTGTATTAAAAAAGTACATTTAAAGTAGAGGAGATGGAAGTGCCAATGCTCAGTCTCTGTTAATATGTTGCCACATGAAATCATAGAAAACTTCAGAGACAGCACAACATAGATTACTCTTGGAAAAGTCTGGAGAGTCTAACTTTCAGTGTCTCATTCTGTGTCAAACAAAAAATACAAGATTTCTGAAATACAGCAGGATTCGTGTGTGAATCTTGTGTCTTTTCCATCAAATTTCGGTCCCTCTGTCCTGATGTTATCCATAGAAAACAGGATTTGTCTTGATATTTTGGGCAACCATGCTTGTGACTAAAGATTATCATATTAACACATATTAATAGTGTTGGCCCTAAACATGTCTTCAAACCATCTATAATAAAGGTATATTTAAGGAACTTCCATAGGCAGAAATTAGCTCTAACTATAACTCCTCGGCATATCCATCTGACATACTTACCTAACAGCAGCACTCACACACATGGGTTTCAAGGAATCACGAGCTTCTAGCCAGGGTATGGGCAGAATTTGATTTTGGAGATTCTTTACTAATTAAAATCAGATGTAAAACATTGAAGTAGACCAGCTGAGCTTGGGATGGATTAATGGTGCCACTGCAGAGAGCACAAGCTGTAAGAGCACTTTCTCTCCATTCAGTGTTTGTGATGACTCTGTGTACTAGTCCCTTCACTCATGGCAGTCAGTGAAGAGCCCAAATTGGTCTAGTCATGCCTGGGAGAAGTAACAGGGAAACAGATCTGATGTTGAAGCAATAAGACCTTTCATAGGAAATTATAAAGTAGAGCTTGCTTAAGGAACATTAATACAGCAGACAGTTATCTGCTGTATTAATTAATTATCTAACATTAATACAGCAGATAGCAGGTGAAGCCAAGGGTCCATAGTCTCCTAGTGATGACGAGAGAGTCATTCCACCCCTTTTCCAGGATGTTTGCACTCAAGGTCTAGACTGTGGATATCACTGTTCAATTTCCTTAGCCGTGCAGTATTGTTACAAATCAGATAAAAGTGAAAGGATGGACTGGCAGGGTGTTTTGTGGGGAAAAAAAAAATCCATGACCACCTAAAAGGGAAGGTGGAACTGAAAACACAGCAAAGCTAAGAGTTTGAGCACTTCCTTGCACCTTGATTGATCTAGTAAATTTTGGCCATCACTCCACATTGCAGTAATTCCTGCACTCCTGTAGACACCTCCAGCCAGGGAGAGATTCCAACCAACCTTAGCTCTCATGCAGACTGTTAACAGAGAAGATACCAATCATTACAATGCAGTGATAATGGTAGTTGGTTTAATCCTTGGCCTTTATCATAAAAGGACATGAAACAGTCCTAAAGACAGCCTCCCGA
This sequence comes from Cephalopterus ornatus, assembly GCA_013396775.1. Classification (NCBI taxonomy): domain Eukaryota; kingdom Metazoa; phylum Chordata; class Aves; order Passeriformes; family Cotingidae; genus Cephalopterus; species Cephalopterus ornatus. The sequence goes on along the minus strand of VZRE01012840.1, from coordinate 98,390 downwards.
GACAAAGCTCCAGGCAGAAAACTCTTAACATAAAAATTGCTGCAGGGTGGTATTCAGAGGGGATTTAGGGATACTGCAGAACTAGTGCTCCTCTTTCTTGAAGGCAAAGGTGTATTTAGGGAGTCACGGACCTTGAAAATGGTGACTTTTGCTATGTTGTGGTGGATGCATGTGTGGGAAATCATCATGTTTTTTGACTAATGGAAGTTTTTTAATTAAGATCCATATTGTTTGGCCTGACCAAACTATACTGAGTACAGGAAGAGGGAGCAAGATCGATTTGGCGTGGAAGGAAAACTCAGTTGAAGCGACCTCTTTTTCCCTCTGATTTCTGTGTTCATTAAGAGCATACAGTGAAGGTAGCAGCCACTGTGGAGAAGGAAGTCTGGTGAAGTGACTGCTCTGAGCTGGCCTAACAAGTTGTATGATCCAAGAGCTCCAGAAGAGCATAACAAAGGCTATCTGTCATAGTAAAACATAGACTTTACACATCATGAAAGGGTCTCAGCTTTTGCTACTGTGTGCGGTTTGACAAATGATGCAAAGATAAAAATAACTGATATAAAAAAACATGAAAAGAAGCATTACCAGGATACCAATCATTCAGTGGAGGGCAAATCAGAACCCCATGAGTCTGTAGGTAATGGTAATTATAGTGGTGAGTAAACATGTGAAGCAGGCTACTAGTAATCCTTGCATGTATTGGGAAGTCAGGCTGGGATGCTTAGTTCCAAAAGAAAATTTCGTTTTCATTAGATTGTTTTATTTTAGATTTCTTGCTGCTATAAATGTTCAAAATACAATCCTATTCCTGGGAGGGAAAACTCTGCAGCCTTCATTAATGTGTTTGCCCAAGTAGCTTCACAACTAGGATTTTGTCCTCACTCTAAGACCCAAATCTGCTTTGCTGCCAACAAAACTTACTTCTTTTTGTCCTACCAACTCCCAGTGGACCACCACCCTCTATGTGACAAGCTTATGCACTGGAAACCTGCTGTCGTGCCGCTTGTCATTCCCCTCAGGAAGGAGGCAACTCAGTCTCTCCCACCATTCTTCATATGTTCTTATCACTTTTGTTGATTCTGTCTACTACTCTCTAATTCACCTATATTTTTAAGTATGTCTGGAGCTACAAAAGGGATTTCTGCTGAAACTTCCTAACCCCCACTTCTTACACACAGTTTAGCTCTGAACACATGTAACAGTACCATGTTATTAGTTCACTGAGTTTGAAATCTATCATATCTTGAGTTGGTTTTTTCCCCTGAAAATATTGTGTTTATTTCCTCTTGTATAAATGTTCATTTGAATTCCTTTCCCAAGTATAATGCTTTGGATATGTTTTTACTGAACTCCATCTCATTTGTTTCATTTCAAGTGAAGACTATTTTGAATTCAAATCCTGGCTTCCAAAGCACCTGGAAGCTCTCCCTTCCCTATTCCTCACTGCCACATGTGAATTTTGTAGGTGTATTTTCTGTTCCAATACTCATATCATCCATATCAAGCAGAAACCAGATATGCAAGGTCTTCCAGTGAGATTCCATTTAAAGTATCACCTGTGTGTGTCACATAACTCTATCTGTAACTTTTTGCGTGCAGTCATTTAGATAGCAATTTTACTTGCACTTAACCAGACAATATTTTCAGTTAGTCTCCAGCTTGTTCATAAGAACGTCACAAAGAGTCATGCCAGAGCTCTTGCTAAAATAAAGATACAGCATATTGAAATCTATGAGTTATCTGGGAAACAAAGGAAATCAATCTGACTGGATGTGACTGGTTTTTGGTTTTACTTTTTAACACCTTCTTATCCTCCAAGTGCTTGTAAGTATATTGTACACTGAGTGGTTGGAGTTTCTTTCCCGGTGTCAAAGGTAGGCTGGTTGTTTTATAATTAATTTTCTCCTTTTAACAGACAGGTATTGTATTATATTTATACTTATTTATATATTTTTATATCTTACATATTTTTTTATATTATATTTATTCTTCTATTCTATCCTAAATTTCCCCCTTGTCCTGCAGGTCAACATACTCCCAGGCAAGTTCTAACAGCTCAGACATTACTGTGACTTGTTCCTTTCAGTACTTCTGGATGAATGTGGTCACGCCTTGAATATTGCTTCAGATAAGCATTTCTAAACTCTTCTCCGGTTTGACCCCTTATTCTTTTGTTTAAACTAATTTCATTAGGCGTTCCACACAACAAACTTCTTTAGTGAAGACTGAAACAATGAATTCTTTGGCCTCTGTTGTGCAGTCTGTTATTTGCTCTCTCTGTTATACAGCTATACTTCTTTTGTCACTGTATGTTCTAGTAACATTTTCTGGTTCCCTTTTATGCCTCCTACTATTTGTAATTCCTTGTATGCTCAAATGTTTTGCTTTGTCCTTCCATATTATATACTCAGAGAAGTGTCCTGATTTTCCAGGATTTCTATGGGGCTTTGATTTCCAGGTGCCTAAAGGACACCTTAGAATATCATATCAATCTGCAATTGTGCTTTCTTTTCCCTTTGTATCTGAACAGTTTATTGAAAAACCTTTAATACGTATTTTCTTCAGTATCTGCCAGTGGTCCCCTACTCTTTTATCCTTCCAATTACCTTCTCAAGAGACCTCCACACCAGCTTATGAATTTTTAGAAATCTGTTCTTTTGTAGTTCATCTTTAATAGTAAGGCTATTCTTAAAATAGTGGTCTGTCATTTCACACTTGCTTTCTTTCACCCAGACTGCCTTCCACACTTTTAAGCAACCTCTCATTATTAGCTGAAACGAATTCAGTTTGGCTGTGTCCCCAGACATTATCCTTCCTCACACCCCACCTGCTCAGAGAAGTACTGCCCTCTGTGTATTCCATGACCCTGACAGCTGTCTGTGTCCTCCTCTATTGCTTTTCATAAGACATTATGCTATTCAGTGTGCCTTGTAGGAGCAAGGTCAACTCTTGGACCTCTCTGTAAGTTGTTCAAGCAAAAACAGCCTCATGTATTTCTTCTTTCCCATGATTTAGTTTTCTCCAAAAAACATCCAACAAGACATCCATCTTGTTCTTTTCTCTCCTCATTTTCACACAAAGGTAGTTAGCAAGCCAGCTTCTTAGCTCTCACTGAAGTCAAAAGCAAGTATACACATCTAAGTGCCTTGTTGTGCCTATTCTTCCGGGAAAAAAAGCTGTATCTGTGTCCCTCTTCCAGCTCCCTGATTTGTTCCGTCAGGACTTTGTGGCACCTATGATGTCATGGGTTTATGCAAAAGAAGACTTAAATTTTCCTGTTTAATCAACATATTACTGATGTTGCATACAGCTATTTTGCCCCATCACTCTCTCAGGTCTTTCTTGTGCTTTTTGTCAAGCTCTTCCTTATGGAGACTATCAAAAAAGTACTAATTACTGCCAAGTGAAGGGTATAGTGGTGGCTTTGTGATGCAGATACTGGTCAGCCAGGAACTTGACTGAGACTACAAAATTACTGTAATTCCCATCTATCTCTGGACAGACTCCAGATAGTAGTAGCTTTCAATCTCTGCCAACCTGGTTTGGAGCAGTTTCCCGGTGTGTGATTTCTCATGTCTGTCAGCCAAATCAGAGAGCCAGTCCAAAAATCTTGTACTTGGAGGGTGCTTGATATCCATGGGAGCTGTCTGGGTCAGGAAACCAAAGACTAGTTTATAACAGATTGGAAAAAAAAAAATTTAAAAAAGGGTAAAAATTATATGGCTAGCATTTTAGTTACAAATACAACTGTCATTAAATGCAAATTAACAATGTACATTAGAATTTTTTTTTTGTTCAAGTGTTGCCTGGCAGTCTTAATAAAGATTGAAGCTGAGCTGGAATTGTTCATACAGAACAGGAGAAGGAGTTCCAGCCTCCCCTGACGTGTGACATGGTTGCCAATGAAGTGTCACATTGGTTGTTTTACAGAGCCTCCAACGTGCAGCCTAGGTGGAAGTCACAGCTGGAGAAGCTGCCACTGAGAGGTCCTTCACTCCCCTCAGGTGCAAGTCCTCGATCAGAGAGTAACACCAAAAGCATCGAGAAAATGACTACCCTTCACAGGGCATTAATGGCACATCTCTTAGAGCCCTGACCTATACCCATAGCTTTCCTTTGTATACCTCAGATATTATTATTTAATTCAACATTATGAATAATTAATATGTATAATTAATAACATGTTAATATGCTTCATACACTAAAGCTTGTCAGAACTAAATGACAAATAGGCTACAAAACTGAAAATGCAATTTGCTATTCATGTGAATTACTTTCTAACTGGATTTTATATGTATATCCACTTCTCTGTTCCTGATTTACGGGAATGTTTGCACATTTTCAGTTAAAGACAGATTTGTGCTCATCTATTTCTTTATAGATGTTGCAAGGAGATGAGTAGGAAGCCCATCCCGGACCAGACAGATAGAATGTTCTGAACTCCATGTTCAGAAGACAAATGACTGAGAAGTCCTATTTGTTTTCATCTAACACAGCAAGTCAGACATAATCACACATTAAATACCATTATGAACTATGACCAGTAATAATCCATATTTGCCAAGTGTAAGAGAAAAGCCATTTTAAGCACTCCCTGTTCAGCAAATCCTTCCCACTAAATTCTACCTTTTCCAAAATCTCAAGTCTATAAAAACCCTTGCAAAAATCTTGGGATCTAGTGCACCAAAGCAAAGCAATAGTCATGAGCCCTTTACTAAAAACTACCTGTCCTAAGCCTATAGCTAAGCATATGCAGATACCATTTGCTTCTGAATCCCAGTTTATCTCAGCTGCTGGGTAGAACCACAGGGACTAGTTTTTCAGATACTTGTGGCAAGGCTAAAATTATAAAATAACTCACATCCAAACCTTGAACTGCACCTGGGTAGAAGTGGGAACTAACACTCTCTACAGAGACGTGTGTTCCTTGTACACACAAGTACAGAATGCTAAAAATTGATTAATTTTGGCTTTAAATGGACAGAAGGACTTTAATATCTGAGAAGCCCTCCAATCTACCCCACATACTGGGCAGCTCAGAGCAGGATGCAAGACACATGTCTTTAGTGAATGTACAGAATAAGCCTTTTTTTTTTTGTCTTCTCCAGAATTTATTCAAGCTAATATCTAATTAGAACTGAGAACTTGCTGTGCTCTTTGCTGCTGCTGCTGCTATGACAGTTCCTAAAAGCATTTTGTGAACATCAGTTGTGTGTGGTAGTTCTGCAATGAGCTCCCAAGCTACTGAAGGAGAAGAGAGGGACAACACGAGCTCTGTTTTATTATTGCATAGTACAGATAATGATACACTAACCATATCAAAAGGAGCTTTGTAATTATTGGCTCAGGAGCTCTTGTGGTTATTTTACATTTAACCCACATACCAATTTGGTGTCTGCTGGCACATGGTGGCCATATGGAGGGCAGAAAGCATTACTGCCTACCACAGGAGAACATAATCTGGAGAGCGGAGGCATTTTCATGTGTTGAACAAAGTTCCACCCACATCATAAATTGGTCATTCTGCCACATCATAAGCTGCAGAAAAAAAAAAAAATCACGTAAATATTCACAGAGACTCTACAGGACTTCAATCAGAAACTGTCTTCTGTGCAGCCTATGAATGCACAGCATTAGAAAAACAAGCAATAGTCATATGTCTGCTACCAATGCATTTTGCTGTGTAATACTTGTATATATTTTTGGAGCAGTGTTGAAAGGCACACAAACTCTTTCCTCTCCATGAAAAATTTTAATGAGACAAATTGTCTCCTGACTAGGATGGACAAAGAAAAGTATAGAAATTTATGCAAGATGAGAATCCATAGAGATTATTTGTAATTGCATCTTTTTACCTGTTGACTTTCGGGAATCAAAGTTTAAAAATGGCTGAAGAAAATATATATGTATATATATATTTGGTATTATCACACACAAACATATTTCTGTGGAGAAAACACACTTGCCTGTCCAGCTACATAAATGTGCTTTTATTTATGTGTGTGTGTTCCTCTGCCTGCGTGTTTGCTGGGAAGGGATGCTGTAGAACTTTCATTCAGGTCTTACATGTTTACTAACATTTTGGACGAGCTGTATGATTCCTTTTCCGAGGGGAGACTGAAAATGAGACCAAAAAAATTCATTTGAAAATAAATACTCAGTTGTCTTGCTGGTCTTGTACTGCAGTATAGCATAAATGGCAAGGGAACTTAAACACATGGAAGAGGGGATTTTGTTTGCATTGCCTAAACAAATATTTTTTAGTAGTATAAAAATAGGTGGAACAGGAAGATAGGCAGGACCAATGCAGAAGAAAAGCATGTTTGTGCCCAACTCACCAGAGAGATTGCTAAAGAACATTTTATCATAATGAAAACATTACCCTTGGAATGCCAGCAAAATCAATGTCAATTCAAGTTGCCTGTTCTTTTTACTTCTAGTCGCTAAACTTAGACTTGTCCTAGAGCTTTTGTGACTAGCTGATTTTTTTTTTTTTTTATTTCAGAAAATGTTCTCTTTCATTCACGAATCAATAGCTCTTTGCTAGTCCTGGCTTTGCTGCTTGCACTTCTCTGTCAGCCCTTGCTAAGGGCTGTTGCTAAGGGCCGGAGGAAGTGTCCTGTTGCATTCTGCTCAGAAATCGGGGAGGAAAAGCACATTTCTGTGAGGTGCAAATGAAGCACTTTGCCCACTGCTGTCCTGCAACATAGGAAACATGATTCTAGCTGGAACAAGCTGCTCATGATTAGGATCCCCCTGTGTTTCACAATTTTGACAGGCTATTCCTAATCTCATAAAATTAGGAGAGAGCAACATTTTTCTTATGGTAAAGGACTCCAAGGAATCTGTTTCATCCTTCACTTGATGAAGCTAAAAGAAATCTTTCTGTGGATTTGAATGAGAAAAGAAAATCCTTTAGTCAAACAGCTTTCTATGTTTCTATTAGCTTTCCTAACGCCTTTATTTGAAAGCAGCTGAGTGGGAGACATATAAATTCGTTAAAACTTTTATAGACAACAAACTAAAAAATCTAGTGAAACTCTCCATTTAATGATACAGATTCTAGCTGGAGGGAACAGAAACCTTCAGACCTATGCAATACACCTCATTTACTTTCTGATGTATTTAATTTTGAATACACTTCAGTTATTCTGATTTTTTATTTAAATACATTTCATGGTGTGTTGTACAGCTAGCTTTGACAAAATCACATAGTTTTCACAAAGAGACATGCTCATATTGTGGCTTACTATGCCTAGGAAATCTTGCACAGCCATTACACCACTCTTTGAAGTTGCTCTATTAATAACTGATGACTGCATCAATTAGTAGTTTTACTGCAGAGTTACCCTCCAGCACAGCAGAAATACAGTTCTTTGGAAAGTTGTGTGCAGGGGAAGCTGCACTTTGCAGGTTTCTCACGCACGTGAGCTTGGGATCAAACAGCCTGCACTATCAGGGTCATGTGTGCATTGACGAGGAACGATAGTCAGGGTTATATGATCAACATAAACCTGAACACATAATCCAGTCACATCAGGAAAGCCCATGTGGTTGCATCTGCACTACCCCATCCGAGGGCTGAACACTGTCTGTATGCTTACTGCTTACAGTGCTAATGAGCCTGTCTTGTCTCCTCTGAACAATCTGTGCTGGAGTTGAAATATATTTCCTGTGGTTCATCAGAAGAACTGGCAAGCAAAGAAGGCTGACAGATGTAGTTCAGACTTACGAGGATTTCCTGGTAAGATTGTTTTTTCCCCTGTTCAACTAATTGTGAAAGTAATGGTGGAGATGAACATTCATTTCCCTTTGTTTGCAGTTGCAAAAGTTTGGCATTCACTGACGTTTCCTGATGGTGTAGAAACCCCAGAAGAGTAATGGGTTGCTGGAATGGTTTGGCCTGAAGATTCTTCCTGTGGACCTATGCGGATGGCGAATTGAATTATGTGTCCCACAAGGTGCAAGCCATAAATCAGGCCTGAGCAGAAGGGAAAGTCTAAGTGACTATTAATGTTCTGAACTTCAAACCACATTTCACCCCTTCAAGACTTGGACAGGGCAAAGACACTTTTCCTGCTTTAGAATAAGGAAATAGTGAAAGAGGAAACTTTTGAACTTTATTCTTCAGAAATTCCCAGGAGGTGTGATGAGTGCACTTCCTCTTCCAAGACTGTTATGGAAAGCCATAGTGTTCTGAAGGAGGTACAGATGGTGTCTGAAGGCTGGTTGTTTGATGCTTCATTCAGTGGGATTCCAAGTCATCATACCCAGCCTGTTACCTCAGAGACAGAAGCTGATGTTTTAAACATGATCATGGATCTGGGTACCTTCTGGAGCAGTCAGGCTGCATCCTGGATGAATACCAAAGCTGCCAAGTGTTCAGCACTGCGACAGTCTCCAAGGGAGCTAGAACTGGTATGACCCAGGAAAACCCACAGCTCTGGGATTCATTTGGAAGCATAGCATCTCTTCCATCCCAAGTTAACTAAAGCCTTTCCATTAGATTAGGTCTTTCCTTAACAAATGCCTCCGTGTCATAGGATTGTTTGAGAATTTGTTATGTGTCAAGGAGACTGAGGAAAGGGCTCTTCTGGTAAAGATTCAGTTTCTTTTGCCTGAATAACCGTATCTTCCCCAAGTTCATGCTTTGACGTAGATAGTAGAAATCAAATACATGTGGTAGAGATATTCTGATTTTAAATGTTCACTGGATATTATTTTTATAGATACTTTTAAATAATAGTTACTAGCCAGGATTTTATTGCTTTGGGTACTCAGCAAGTAGTTTTCAAATAATATTTGTGTTTGTTCGTTGAGGGTGAGCTGTGTATAAGTCCCTAAAAATTAAGAAAAAAAAAATAAAGAAGGGATTTGCCAGGCAAATGGTTTGAAGGAGGATTAGAAAAACTGTCGCACAACACAACTGTCACATATGTTTTTTCCACCGCCCTCTATCTTCTTCGGTTATTCAGTATGTAAGAATAGTTTTCATTTCCCAAATGCTTACCAAACTTCCCTACAAGACTAATATCTGCAAATGATATCACTTTTACCCAGAGAAAATGCATTTGCAGGCAGGATGGGGTGACTTTCTTTAATTTTATTTGTACTCTCGACTAGTTTGCAGTTGTATTACTGCATTACTGACATTTATCTCTTAAATTTTGCCACATGAATTCTTTCCCTCAGCCTTGGTCACCAGTTGAGATTTGCTAGGCATGAGAACCTTTAGGTTAGATATTAGGAAAAGGGTCTTCAGATGGTGGCTGGGCAATGGAACAGGCTCCCCAGGGAAGTGGTCACAGCACCAAGCCTGACAGAGTTCAAGAAGCATTTGGACAATGCTCTCAGGCACATGGTGTGATTCTTGGGGTGTACAGGGCCAGGAGTTGGACTCCTTAGTCTCTGTGGGTCCATTCCAACTCAGGATATTCTATGATTCTATAAGAAAATGTTGCAATCGAATACCGAGGCCACAGGGAGATGCCCACTGGAAAAATGGCAGCGATGGTGTGGGGCATTAGAGCTTTCACCACAGGAATAGCCTATGCAAGTGCTTCTCCATCACTGTGAAAGCAACTGGTTTAACTCAAACTGCCAATGTAGGTCAGACAGAACAAGTAGGTAACTTCATGACTGTTCCAGCCATTTCTGCAAGAAGCATTTGACTACAGCCTGCATAGTTCTCATTCTAGTTATTTACCTTCTTTTCACATTGTTGCAGCCAGAAGATTGTTAAGTGCCTTTTTAGGGCAGGTCTGAATTCACTGAGACTACTTACATAAGTAGCTGTTTGCCAATTTGAGCAGTATGACCCTTGGTTTCCATTTCTAGGACACATCGTTCAAGAAACTTAGGCCCCTTACGTCAATAAGCTCTCGGTTGCTCCTTCTCAGTCCTGGTCCTGCAGTCTGCTGACAAGCTTCAGCACAATCCCCATTAAAGTTATTAAAAACCGAATAAATTGTGGCTTGTGGTGGATGGTACAGAATTTGGTTGTTTATTTATCTCTGGTTGATTTTCTTGTATCAGTGATTTCTAAAAATGAGAGGTTAAATGCCTTCAAGTCTTTGTCCTAGATACCACCATGTCAGTGTGTTTGAACTCTATAGAGGATCATATGTGTATCCCTTTGTAAATGCCATTCCAATAATTCTCCCTTGCATGATTTTTTCTGAAAGGCTCCAAAGTAAAGCTTGGTGGGAATTTTCCCACAGTATATTTGTTTGTATCCAAAAATGCTGACTTGATGAAATGGAACCTTTTTGTGGGAAAGTATTTGTTCTAGTAAGAAGGCTTCTCAGATTCAGAAGTGAATTTCTGGAAGGAAAAAAAGAAAAAGACAAACTTTCACTTCTTTTCCTCAAAGTAGATGGCTACTCACTGCTCAGGCGTTCCCTGGAGGAAATGGGCAAGAGAGGTTCAAACCCCATTGTGAATCAGTGTTAGTCTCTTTCCGGGCCAGCAAGGCAAAGCTGAATGGCTTCAGACAGGGTAAAAAGAGTATTCTAATTGGGTTCTGCCTTTTTGGCATTTTTCTCAGAAAGATCCTAATTTCATTTTAATGCTCAACAAAAGCACATTTTAAAATGTCTATTGTTTTCAAAAATACTAATGTTTTGCAGATAGTCTTACACTAACCCAGCAGTGATTGCCTTGCAGATCCGTTCATATCTTCTCTAAAATGAGGGTGACAGATTCACCCTGTTTGGGATCTGTAATGTATACAGAGCCCTTCTGACTCTTTGCAGGTTTTTTAGAGCCTGCAGATTTCTAAAGTATAAGCTGTTATGAGCTTTAGTTACTTAACTAATGGAGGTATTCATACATTTGATGCCAGCATATTATAAAATTGATAAAAGTATTATTAAACTCAATAGAAAGATTTCCACTGGACTTGAATGAAAGTTAATTATGTCCTTGCATCTTAAAGTTTTAATTTGACAGCCAATCTTGTCTTATTTTGTCATGTTCACATTTTAACAAAATTATATCAGTCACTCATCTCTACAATTACAGAAAGAAGTATCAACTTTGTCTGCTTTTTAGAGAGAGAGTAGGAATTGAGGAAATCTGGATCCTTCTCTGACTTACCACTAACTTGCTTAGACTATCTGTCATTATTTATTAACTTTAGCAATTAATTTTATGATTTTAAGATGCAAGAAGATTTAAGCACTAGGAAATATAACATTCAGAATAATATTGCATTACAGTCCTCATAATGTTAATTTACTCAATGGCAATTTCACAGTTAGGACCTTATAATGCAGTTTTAATGCTCATTTATTATAGTAATGAAGTCCAGAGTTACACAAATATAACACAAATCATATTTAATCAAGAGCAATCTCAGATAATAACAACTAAGAATTAGAATGATATGCCACTGAGTTTCTGTGTATCATTTTTCTTTTATCAATAACTAATGCTACAAATTTTCATAATATAAATCGTTTACATTTGTTTTAAAACATTCTGTAATATTGATTGATGCCTTTGGCTGAGTACTCATTGTACAAATACCATAAAAGTTCTCCAACTAATGAGAAAATTAATTTTCCATCCTGAATAACTCCAGTTTCCAACTAGATTTAAATACTAATTCTTACAATGTACTAATTGCTTCAAAATGAAAAAAACCACAAACCATCAACAACAAACCAAACTAAAACAAAAACAAAAAACACAAGCCTCCCCGCTCAGTTTACTATTTCACAAAGCTGGCAGAGGAGGACCCCTGCAAAACAGTCTTCTGTTCATAAAATTAAATACTGTAAAAAAGATGTCCCACCTTTTAAGTTAAGGCTACTATCTGTCAAATATTGTTCAGCCTTACTTCACAAAAATTCACAGCCTGGTCCTCCCTATCATGTGCTTTTGTCTGTCTCGCATAGTAACCACATCCTTGAATCTTCTTCATTGGAAGCATGCTGACAAAACAGATGGACCCTTAAAGTAAAATGCAACACTAATTATTATTCCTTAATCTTCATTTATGAGTTTTACCTTTTCATTTAAATTGCAATAATACTCTTACTGAAGTTTATCACACTTAAACTGTGAAAAAACATTCTAGAATTAAGTAAAATATTATATCATAGTGGCTTTATTATATTTTACATTTTATTTTATTACAGTACTATTTTTTAAACTATAGGTGAAATATTTTAGGACATATTGTATGTCATGAGGTACATTTTTAAGAGTGGTAAATGCATAGGTTTACAGCAACTGGTAATACTAAAACAAACACTTCTTCAAAACAGTGAAACATACATCAGAAATCAGTGGTCATTGACCAAAGAAAGAGAAATCCCAGTGTAGTGTGCATTTGTAGGTAGCCGTATTTTACATTTGGAAGCTTTCTCCATGAGTCATGTCCTAAACCCGAGTTGTAACTGAAAGAAGATGTCACCGCTCCAGCCCTGCATGCCTCCCCAGCCACAGATGCCAAATCATTCTCCAATTAATAATGCAAATGACAAAAGAATAAATAGCTTTGCCTTCTTGCTGAATATGAGGGCCCCCATAGCATCTCAAAATGTATGTTATTCAGCACAAAGCATCATAGCATTCACAAATGTAACACTCCGCTGCATGTTGTATGGATCTGTACTCACTGCTGCAGTGAGAGATTTTGGTGGATGAGAAATAGCCTCTGACAAAACCAGCGGATAAAATTATTGAGATAAAACCGTATCAAGCCTCCCCAGAGCTGTGAAACAATAGTTAGCTTACACTAGTCTTGACTCTGAGCCTGAGAATGCAGTGGTTTCTCATGTCATTGCACCAAGTACTTTTGCTACATTTTGAGGCATGATGCAATGGTTTAAAAAGCGGAAAATATATCATGGAGAATATTCTGGCTGAAATCCCAGGTCCACTAAAATCAATGAGAGTTTTTACTCTGGTTTTATGTCATGCACTGGTTATTTCTCCTCCCTTGTTCTTTTCACTTACACTCATTTTGGGATACTCTGGTACATGCCACTATATTGGACTTAATTAAAGCACTGCATGTTTCATTACATAATCAGAAGGCAAGTTTGTACCAAACACAGGAACGTTATTTCTATTTGCAGAAACAAAAATTATGCATTTTTCCTCACAAGTGTTGTTTGATAAATATATGATGGATAAGGGGAAGAGGGGGTTTATTAAGCTTTAAAAAAATGGAATGTACATCTGTTGCATGCTTTTTTGTGTATGTCACCTGCAATATGTGACCTTCTGTTGGATACGACTTAAAAGTAACTGTGTGCCCTGCTGTATGTTAAACACTACAACATAAATACCTATATTTTATCTGGAGCAGACAATAATATAAGAAAACATATTTCCATCTTCTGACTGACCTCAATCTCTGAATGAGGACCCCTGCACATTACATTAGCAGGCTGGGCTCCATTACACTGCTGTATGCTCTGCTCAATCTACTGAAATATTGATTTTTTTACAGAGCATACACACTGTAAAATCAATATTCGTGTACACACAGCCGAGTGGCAGTGGCATAGCTGGGGCCTACTCTGTGGCCTAGCAGAGAGAGTATATATGGAGGGAGTAGGGAGAGAGGGGGAACAGGAGGACAGGAAATACTACTACACATGGAAAACCGCAGAAGACGGAATAGTTCTGATGACTGAAGAGCACAGTGAAGGCGCAGACAGGGAGGGAGGCACATGTTTCATAAATGCAACAAAAAGGCTTGGGAAAGACTTGCCACTTCTGTTTTTGCAGACAAAGGAGCTAAAGAAGAGACAAAATCTAATTTCAAAGCATTTTTCAGTTTATTTCCCTTTCAGATACTGAAACGGCAGCCTTAGGTTTCAGTTAACAGGTATCGCTGTGATCCTGCAACAAGGACCACCGAAATGCTGGAGTTCACCAGCGCGGCAATGCTGCTGCAGGACAGGGCCCACACATCTCCTCCCACGAACACCTGCATGTGCACAGTGCTTGTATTGGTGAATGGTTCTCCTGCGACTACTCAAGTGCCTGAAGTACAGCAATAGAACTTTTATGGTTGAGGCCTCCACGACTGGAGTAGCCCTGGATCAGTGCTTCAAACTGTGAGCAGCGTTAGCCTAGGGAACATGCTGAACAGTAAGACTGGTTTAAGTTCTAGGCTTTATTTCAGTGTAAGACATAAAACAACTGCAGGAATTATTTTCAAATCTTTATTTAGGCAACTGTGCAGTAAAAATGTACTATGAGTTCCATGCGGAATTAGCGAAGTCTCGACACTTTCTCAAGAGGAGAGCAGAAAACATGGTTTTCAGGCAGCAAATGTCCCTCAGCTTTTCTTTTGGGGACAGGGAACATATATTTCAGTAAAAGCTATTCTATTCTTTCCAAAGTCCTTCAAATTCTAAGCGGAAACTGGAGACAGCCGAGGATTCTCCTGCTCTCACCCCCCACGCCGCAGCCCCGGCTGCTGTCTCGGGTGGAAGCCGCCAGGACACCTGAAGTGGCCGCGGAGCCGAGCTCGGCAGCAGTCAGCGCCCAGGGGCAGCACCTCCGCCACGCGCTTACACCGAGTCACCGCCCCGCGCGGGCTGCGGGAGGCGGGCCGGGGCCGCCGAGGACGGGGCTGGGCAGGACTCGGCCGGGGCGGTACCGCTGCGGGGCCGCCGCACCGAGAACCGGCGAGGCTGCCCGCCCCCAGCGGGCCCGCGGGAACCTTCCGCCAGCCCACCCCGCAC
>VZRE01012840.1:59358-82986 GCA_013396775.1 Cephalopterus ornatus | reverse complement strand
CGGCTTCTTACCCCCCTTCCCTGGCCAGCGGGTCTCCCGCCGAGCCGCGGGGGAGGAGGAGGGGGCTCCCTTCCCCACCTCTAACCGTGCGCGCCTTCCCTTCCCAGGCAGGGAAACTTGTGCTGGCGGGCGGCCTCGGCGCCGGTACCGGCGGAGGACTGGAGCCTCCGGAAGCAAAGTTCTGTGACACTCCGACTCTGGGTACGATAGCAGTCAGTGCACTACAGAACTTTGTCTCCGGCGGCGGCGGCGGCCCCGGAGCCTCAGGTGGACACGTCACTGCGGGGATGGCGAGCCCGGGCGCTGCCGAGCGCTGGAACCTGCGCTGCAGCCTCGGAATAAAGTCTGTGCTGTCGTGGCCTCCCGCTCTGAAGTTTTGTTGGGGTGTCTTTCGTTTTGTTGGTTTTTTTTTTTTTTTTTATTTTCCACGGTAAAAATAGCGCAACATCTGGGTACCGAGGGTTATTTCAGTGCAGTCAGGCCGGCCTGGCTGTCGGCATAAATGTGAAACTAACTGGTGCTTGGTGCAGCTGAGTCGCTGGTGGGTATGTGAATGTGCTTGAAGCTGCGCCTAACTGCGTTGTTTTAAGTGTGTAACACAATATAGTAGCCTATCTAGGGACGGGATGTGGTAAGACTTCATACTCCTAGCAAAAATCTGAGCCATAGAGCCCTGATGTAACACAATGCAGTCAGTGTGCTTATTCAGTGTTTAGGCCTTGCCTTGTGGCACTGGGCTGTTTTCCTCTTTGGGAACCTCAGACTTCCAACTTCAGTTGAATAGTAGCTACAACTTCAAGCCTCTGCATATTCAAAGATCACAAGGTTTGTTGTGAGTGGGTACTGAAAGGCTTCATCCTCACTGATGCAGGTGGGAGGCTTTGGAAGGATAAATGGCACCTGTATTTATTAGTGCAGTTGCAAGGTTTTATAATGTAACCTTGTTTGACACCTGCACATGGACAGTGGGTTTAAGGGCTGAGAAAGGAAGGGCCAAACTCAACTTTTTCAGTTTAAGTTGACATCTGGCAGAAGTACAAGAGCTGGCCTGCCTTTCCTCAGAAATTTTGCAGAGTTTCTTGATGTGTAAACTAAGCTGTGGAGTTCTTGTGAGGTGGATATAATCAGCTGATCAGCTCTCATCATAATGAGAGTAATATGGAAAAACATATTATTAGAGGATCAGATGGAGTAAGGTATGACAATTTTTTTTAAATTGAAAACCATTATGTGCTGTAGAGTATGTTAGCAAGGAAGTCTTTTACAGCAGCTGCATTGTATGGTAGATATGCTGCTTTTATATTTATATATATATACATAAATATGTGTGTGTGTACGCATATATGTTAGAGGTCTCATATTCTGCTAGCTTTTTGTAGCTAATGATCCTCTTTGAGCTCCCTAGAAACCTAAATCAACTTTTCCTTTCTGCCAGACTGAATGTGGAAGGTACAGCAAGATTATACAGTTCACAGAATTGGGCTGGAAACTGAAATGCTATTCTGAGTACATGCTTTTTAGCTCAAACCGTTTAATCAAAGGGTAGGTAAAGTGAGGAGCACTTACTGTATGGCAGCCCATGTGACCAGCTAGGGCTATATTTGGATGCTGGAGGTTTAAGGAATCCTTTTTGCTAACCATTTTTGGCCAATTGCCTGCAGCTTTATGTTGTGCAGTGTGACGTCTGCTAAAAAGGACTTGGAGGTCTGGTGTCTGCAAACTGTTTAATCAGTGTAGTTATAGGGAAACACCTTGTACTGTCAGGGCTAAACTCCCACTGTATTTAATTTTGGGGTGGTTCCTGCCTAGCAGGATATGTAATGCAAATTGCAGCTTCCAATTTTTGTACTAAATAGCCTTTTGGAGCATGTGTGTTGGGGTGCAGTAGAACTTACTAAGGCTTTTAGATACTCAGATTTGGTGGTTAAAACTCTATATAGATTGTTACAGTTCTGGAAACCCACAGACTGGAGCATATGCTTACACTTTCTGGGTAAGTGTAACATATTTGTAACATCTTGGCTTGTTGCAATATAAATTCAGGCCAGACTAGGGGGCAGAATACTGAAGTCACTTGCAGTGGATTGGGTGTGGTGGCAGATGGCAAACCTGAGTCCAGTTGTGGTGGGAACGAGGAGTTCATCTGCCTTCTCTTTAAAATGTTACAGCTGAAACTGATACTCTGCCTGCTTTAGTTTCCTGTTGGTCAGGCTGACCAGTTGTAAAGGCAAGGTGAGCGAATATTGCTTGGCCTCTTAGTAGCCCTCACTTGTGCTTACCACATCTCTGCAGCATGTTGTACCTCCTGTCCTACAAGTAATACTTGAATAGTGACCTTTTGGTGACACTTCTGCTTTGGTACAGGAAATCATGTGGCCTTCAGATAGGAGTGAAAAAGATCTTAACACTTCTGATTTCGTGCTTTATTCTTGCACTGAAGTGTATGGGATCTGATAGCAGCCTGGCATTTGAACTTTCTCATTTCAGTGTAAGCAAGCTTGAGGTGTGTGGCAGTGCTTGGGGCCTTGAATGAGGGATAAAGTTTTGGCTAACCTATTAACAGTAGTTTTTGATTAAGATGATCCAGGAATTGGAAACAGAAAAAGAACTGGTGATGCTATTTAATATAAAGTCTGAATGCCAAACTATAAATGCATTAATACACGTTATTTTCCAATGACTCATTGGCATTGTCTGCTTCCCTTCCAATGCATCACTGGAGACGTACTCTAAACTGCTGCTTTATTTTTTAGTGCTTTTTGACACTTCAGAGTGTCTATTCCAATTATAGACCTTTCCTCATTGGAAGAGTGGCAAATGAGCATGCTGAGTAAATTACAAGAATTTCCAAAATAGTACAAATCTGTTATTTGAAGGGGCAGAGGCAGAGGAAATTATACCAACCTATTTATTGTTCTGCAAACTGGAGAAGAGTAAAGGAGTTTGCTGTAAAGTACTCTGAAGGTTCAAGCTGAAGGGATCTGAGCATGGCCCAGACTCCCTGCTTGTATTGATGTAGCTGTATGTACGTGCTTGAAATCTGGACAGGGGTGCTGAAGTTTGAATTCAGAATTTTAAAAGAGACATTTTAGAATTTTTAAAATACAAAAAGGCATATTTTTTATATTTTTATTTCTTCTGGGCTGGAATCTCCTTAATTGCCAAGATTTAGGTATGTCTTGCACTGCTGGGAGTGTTGATGGGCCGGTGTGCAAGTTAAAGTGTTGGTGCTTTTTTTTTTTTTGTGCTGGGAGAATAACTAGGGGTGCGGGGAATATGGACTAAAGGCACGTTGCACAGCTTGTAGCTGGTTAGTCTCAGAATGCCACTGGACCTGATAGAGCTGAGGAATGTGCTTACTTTAGCTTCCAGAGATTGGATTTTGAGCTGAAGTTTTAAGCAAAAAATCTAACTCTTTTACAAAAAAATGCTCTTCAAAGAGATGAAAAGGACAAACCTTTCACGTGTATTTTTATGGAACTGACTTCTGTTTTACTAGAAGCAGAGGTAGACTTACTGACTTCTAGCAACTGTGTGATAAACAATTTATAAATAGACCATAGAGTCCCAGAAATACAAACAAAGTATTGGAAGTCATGAGGTGACTACCAAAAACCCTGGAATATTTATATTTATCTGCTGCCTGGGCAGTTATATTCATGAAACTTCTCTGGAATCACATAAAATGAAGTGCCTTGAAAGCCCACCCAGAGCAGCAGCTTCTGGAGTCCTGTTTATTTTGCTTCTGGTGGTAGTGATGGTCTTTTCCCAAAATCTTAGGGCAGCAGGATAGAAATGTTTTGCAGGATACCAAGTTACCAACACACAAGAAGTAGAGTTGAAGTATTTGAGGTGGGTTAATGACACTGTGCAGTGTAGTTGGAGCCAGAAGAGATGAACCTGGTCCTGGTACAAACAGGACACTGAGCTAAAAGTGGATTTGTAGGATTGGAAATGAACTGCTAAGCAATCCCGAATTTATTTTCCGTTTTATTTTGGGGGGAGGGGAAGTAAAAATTACGAAAACTTGACAAATGCCATTTTTCTTGACAAAGGCTATTTTCTTGCATAGGAACAACGTAGGAACTCAGCCAGGTGCCCATTGTGATTACTGTACTCTGCAAATAATCTCTGCTGTAACCAGGATTTATTTTTTGGCATACTGACGCTAATACTATTGAAGATATCTCAGAGCAATTGAGTCTGTATTTAAGATATTAGAGGTGGTGTGCTGAAAACTCATTAGTTGCAGAATGAGGGAGCTGAAACTTGGCTTCATAATAGCCAACATAAAAGTAATAATTTGCTGAATTATATATATGTGTATATTAACTTTCTGAAATGAGCATACAAAATCGTGAGCCTTATGAAGAAACAGCGTTAGACTACTGGTGAATGATTGCCACTTTATTTTGAGTTCAGTTGGGCTGCCTTTTTGTGCAATGACAGTTTTTATCCTGTCTGATGGCTCTTAACCTTTCAAGTTTTGGAAACTACATTCTTGCAACAACACTTGGTCTCTTGCAGAGTTCCTATGAATGTTCTTCAGCTGTAGTAAAAGGATGAATTTCTCTTTTTGTTTAAAGCAAGTCTTAATTCTGAATATTGACCCACTTGCACAGTAAAATATTAAATGCGGTTTGTTGTAACTTGCAGTAGCACTGGTTGTGAAAATATCACTGACAGTATGGGAAACTCAAACTAATGGCAGTAGCATATTTAACTTGTGTGAGTAGTCCCATTGAGGCAAGCAGAAGCTATTTAATACTCTGCGTTTTGGCAGCTGAGTGACTTGACTATATATATGAATTTAGACACAGTCAAGTAAGTTCAATTGCAGTGAGTTCTATCAGTTTTGCTGTAGTGACTCCCAGCTCCCAGCACATCCCCAAATTGTGGCTGACTGTTTCTTCAGGTGCTGCTACCTTGCAAGAGACAGAGGAAGGATGGTCTTTGTTTGTGGAAATGTACATAGAGACAGCAATCAGCTGTCATCCTTTATTGTCTTCTTTCACAAACTGAAACACAGGAGGCTCTGTCTGAACATCAGGAAGCACTTCTTCACTGTGATGGTGACCGAGCACTTACACAGGCTGCCCAGGAAGGTTCTGAAGTGTCCATACTTGAAGATATCTAAAAGTTGTCTGGATAGAATCATGGGCATCCTGCTCTAGGTGGGTGGCCCTTCTTGAGCATGGGATTGGACCAGATGACCTCTGGAGTTCCCTTCCAACCTCAACCATTCTGTGGTTCTGTAGTTCTTTTCCTTACTTTATACGCAGTAAACTATTTTACTTTTGCTTCTTTTTCCTATTCCACAATTTCATCCATTGCTACTTATTGTCACATGTCCTTTCATTAATGAAGCAGGCAGGGGGGAGAAGGGTTACAGAAGGTCAGTATTCATCTGAATAAATGTAGTGTTAAGCATGTAGTGATCACCTTTGACTCAAGTGTGTTATTTAGCTTGAGTTGAGACTTGAGTGTTAAAAAAAAAGAATCCCATCAGAAGTATGTTCTTGATTTAACCTTCATAAGTAGTAAAGTACAGGATTAAATATGTGTTTAATGCAGAGGAATTACCACTTTCTTGGTGACTCTTAATTGCTTACAAGTGGTGGGTTTTGCTCTTCAGTTACGGCTGGGCCTGAGGAAGCAGCTGAAGCAGAGATTTCTTTCGCATAAGGCTTTCCCAGTGCAGTGATGTCAATAGACTGATGAAATATTCCTATTATGATTGCAGCTCTTAACCAAACTGCACCCATGCCAGTGAGACTTGCTCTTTGTCCCTTCACCAGGGAAAAGGAGCTGTTCTGAAGTGGGGGGAAGTCATGGAAGGGCATGACAAACCACACTTAAATACAGAGGGAGGGTCCTTGCCAGGACAGAAATGTGGATGAGGTGAGGATTTGCTGCAGTTGAAGATGGAAGGAGCTGCCAAGTAGTGTCAGATAGGTATGAAGGCTTCAAATAATAAGGAATATCTGCTTGGCTGCACTGACTCCTTTTCAAGGTTGCCTGTGTTTAGTCTTCAAGGAGTTGCATCACTGTATCCCCCACACAGCCATTAAGGCAAGAAGCTGATAGTGTAGAGCAAGCCTTGGAGAAAAGGTGCTTTTCAGACTAGTTGTTAAACTCTCCTAGTCCTTGCCTTGAAGAGCAAATATGCTGGAGAGTGTTTGCTTTGCTGCTGCTTTGTAACATACTGCAGCCTCCTGCAGGTATGGCTTGAGGGACCAGGAGGAAGGAGATGTAAATACATCTGGGAAGAGAAGCAAAATGTGGGAGAGGGCAAGGCAGAGGGTGGCGGGTGGAAGAGGCTGTAGAAGTTGCCAAAGGAGTGAGATGTAGATTCTGCTGTGAAGTTTATCCATGTGACCATGACTTGGTAAGCACTTTTCAAGATGTTAAGCTGCTGGACTGTACATTGACCAAGCTAATTTGGGAGCTTTATGTGTAATTGCACTGTGTGAGAGGAGCTTTTGCCTCTTGAGATATTTTAATAAGTACCTGAAACATGATGTTTATAAAATACTATAATTACATAACATGGGACTAAAATTTATGTTGTGCATTAATTTGAAAATAAAAGTAGACTTCAAATTCTGCAATTCTTATGGCTTATATCATATAAATCCATTAGTTCAAATATGTTAGCTAAAAGAATGAGGACTTGCAGTACTCAAGCAATTGTTGTTGGCAAACAAACTATAATTAACTCTCTTTAGAGAGAAACAGGAGACACTATAGAACACTGCCATGAAAGTGGAGCTGAGTGAAACCCTTACAGAGTAAACAATCAATAGAGTCCTAAAAAGGAGGGAAGGTTCACAAGTTCTCCAAGGTGAAAGTTTCAGACAACAGCATCATAAGGAAATAAATGGATAACAACAACTTTGATTTCCAACCTGATGTGTTCTCTCAGTAAAATCCAAAATGGAACTGAAAAGCATGGAATAGTTCATGGAGGCAAAGCTCAGTGGGCAAGAAGAGCTGCCCTCTGGATCACTCCTGGAAGAGAAAACAGGCTCAAGTCTGCAGAAGGGTGCTTCTCTTATAAAAGGCTTTTTCAAAAATATTTTAAAATAACCTCTTCAACTTATGCTTAGTTGTGGGTTTATGTACTGGCTGGTTTGTTGAAATATTAATCTTGTAGTTTCATTAAGCACAATGCATTCCATGTGGGTTTGATTAAGAAGCAAGAATAAAAATACAATGAAAATGGAATTCTGTCTTTAAAATATTTCATTACTCAAATTGTATGTTCTTGGCTTAATGGTAAGCATTCAGTTCTGGATTGGTTCACATATTGTTTAAATTTTGGTGTTAAATATATTTGGGATCAAGCAAACAAAATGGGAAGATGTAAAGGCCACTTCTAGCAGTTGGATGTAAGTGAAGGAAGGGCATGTGGGCAGTGTAGCTCGGAGCCTAGGTTCACAGCATTTAGTGCTGAGATACTTCCTTCAGCGTTATATGGACCGCTTGCCATGTACAGTAAGCAGCATGAAGGCTACTGAAAGCATGGAAAGCTTCTATTGCAGGCCCATGTTGATTTTGGTGTCAGTGCTGTGAATCTTTGTGTTCAAATCATGTTTAATCAGCATCTTATTTTTATGGTAATGTTAAAATGATGAGTTTTATATAACCACATTTGCTCTCTGCCTGAAAGTGAGGTGGTGTCAGTCTCTTCTGCCCAGTAACAAGTGATAGGACAAGAGGAAATGGCCTCAAGTTGTGCCAACAGAGATTTAGATTGGATATTAGGAAAAAATTCTTCACTGAAAGGCTTGTCAGGCACTGGAACAAGCTGCCCAGGGAAGTGGTTGAGTTGCAAAGACATGTAAATGTGCTACTTAGGCACATGGTTTAGTGATGGACTTGGTGGTGCTGAGTTAATAGTTGGACTTAGTGATCTTAAAGGTCTTTTTTAACCTGAATGATTCTATGATTCTGTTAAGCTCACTAAGGCAGATATACTGGTGACAGTCACTGTTTCAGTGTAGAAGACAATAAGTAGAAGTACTGCTAGCTGTGTAAAACTTCCATTGAAATGTTGTCAGTTGCGTTCAAAGTTATTGATGTGAAAAGAAACCTAATAAAAAACTTTGACCCACAAATGGATTTTATAGTTTCCAGACTGAAATTATTTCCCTGTGCTAAGAATAAAAAACATTTGAGGACTTGCTCTTGGACCATGTTTTGCCAAAATGATGCTATTTATTCTGCTTCATAAACTGTTGTTTTGGGGTGGTGAAAAGTTGAATGATATATGATTATCTAAATATATACATATAAACATACATATATGGATGTAAAAACTATAGCTTTATATTTTGATGTTTGTGAAGTTTTTTTCAAGTGCATGGTATACAGAAAGGATTTTTTGAACATAGATTTTCATATAGCCAAAAAGTAATTCACTGCAGATGCTAATATGTCTGATTTTTTTGAGGTAAGATTTGATTACACCACATGTAATAACAGAGTGGTTGTATGCAGCGGGGAAGGAATACCTGTGTGTAGCACTGAGCAAAGGATGGCAGCCCTGCCAGCTTGGAGAATTCCTTTTGAGCAATGAGCATTGTAGCAAAATATCCATCTTGTCCAAGGCACTGTATTCTCTTGGGGAAAAGTGGTGAAGAATTAAAGGATGTTTTCACAATCATAGGGAAACTCTTCATGACTTATGCTGTACAGACAAAGTAAAATATTTGAGAGGTAAATAAGGTTAGTACTGTGAACCACTGAAAAAACAAGGAAATCCAAGAGTGGATTTGCCATTCTACTTGGGGGAGGGGTTTTTTTTAATTATGCAAACATTTTCTTCAAATAGGGAGTAAAAGTTATATATAGAAGAACAAACACATAAAGGACTTGCTGTGGAGAAAGGCATGCAGCCAAACTTTTTCAAGTGCTTTGAGTATCAGAGTTTGGGAGATGTAGTTTAGGCTGTGATGCATCCAACAGAACTGGTTTTGGAGAGAGTATTTTTGTGTCTATTTGGCCCAACCCAAATTTTCTAAGGGTAAGGGCTATACCACTGTTGCACAAATATCCTCAGTGATAGAACTGGGGAAAACAGGCAATGAGTAGAGGCCTGAGCAGCTTTGGATATAACTGCTAGATATAAAGTAAAGGATGATAGGGTCTTGTTCAAGAAAAATAAGTGGGTGAGAAGCTGAGATGGCATGGAGGCAGGGAAAAAGCGTGATGGTTGGGGATCTGGCATGCAGAGAGGTGATGCAAAGCCTCTGAGAACAGAGGATAATGTGAGGAAGTTTGTGTCTGATGTGACTGTTTGAATCATCAATTGCCAAGCAAGGCTGTGAAGATGCCAAGTATTTGTGGGAGCCAGATCTTAATAAAGAGAGTGAGGAGCTGAAGGCATTTGTTAATAAAGACACAGTTACTGTACATGATGGTGGAAAGCACAAAATGCATCCCAGCCAGAGGTGCTGAGGAGTTCTTAGTGATAAAACTGTCAAAACTGGAGCCTGGTGGTTTAGGTGGTAACAGGAACAAAGTGCTGATACATTCAAACAGAAAAGCAGCTTTAGCTTTAATCCATAAGTGTGAAAAGTTTCATGCCTATTCATGAACAGATGTTATCTGTAGCTTGGTGTAACACATTTTTCGTGCTTACCTAAATGAACTGAAAAATACTACTTCTTAAATTGACACGTATGTGATGTGCAGGTTGAATATAATTAGAGATTTTACTGTTGCAAACATACTCTCTGTAGTATGTGACAAGAGTGCTGTGTAGCAAAATCTGTACCTAAACTGCATGCCTAACCATTCTCTCTCAGACAACAAAACCTATGTTTTTGTGGGGACACAGTGTAGACAATGAGCTGCAGCTCTGGAGCAGGTCTTTCAGGTGACAAATAAGGCTGCCAGCAGTAGGATGTACTGGTATTGTATTGCTTGTCCACAACACTTCAAATGGAGGTGTCTTTGGACTTGTTGCGATTTCTTTCTAAGCTATTACAATGACCATCCCCATTGTATTATAGAGGAGTGAGGAAAGTCATTTAGGGGATGACAAACCTAAGAAGGGCTGGAGACAGTTTATATTGACTTAAAATGAAGAAATAACTTATTGCACAAGTTGAAAACACAAGTGAGTTTTTATGCTTGATCTGTGTCCAAGCCTTCTGCTGAAGATGTGGACAGTCCATTGTGTATTGACAGTCATGCATAGTCTTAAGTGTCTGTGTAGGCTCATAATTAACATGATCCAGCCTTCTCCTGATAGAACTTGTTTGATATTTTTATTACTGCTTTGTACTGAAGAGCCAGCCCTACTCCTGCAGTGAGCCTCCCTTTTAAAGGCACTGGACCTCTCACTTTGCTGAAGCACTGATGTGCAACGTGCCTACTGGAGCTACCTATCATATTTTGGAGCTGGTGACTGGGCCATGTCGGCACCTTTAAAGGCATTTGAATTTGCATGAGGAACTGCAAAACTAGCGATAGGCATCTTGTTAAATGCATTGTAGCCTATTTAAAGTTTTTGCTTTTCAGCAGTCATTGACCCCATTCAAAAGTGCAGAGGTTTTAAATATGTTCCATTTTAATGTGAACACCAAAGGAAAAAAAGAGAGCAGGCACCACAGGGGTTAAGGTGCTTACTAGCCGGAAAAGAAAGGAATGGTAACAGGTAGCAGCCAAATGCAAAATGACTGGTTTTGGCCTCTAGCATTTTGGCAGGGAAAAATTTAAAAGGCAAGTGAGAAAGGCTCCCTGCTAAATAGTTGCAGTAACGAGACAGTCCTGTGCATGCCCATGGGCAAGATCTGCACCAATAATCCTATCAGTTTGTGAGTTTCTGTGTCATGCTATCCCTAATGAATAAATCCCTCGATATGCCAGAGACACTTATTGCTGATACATCTCATAATTTCCTTAGCATTGCTTCTCAAAGTTATTCTATGGGAGAACAAAACTGAAATCTGTCTTTTCACTTCAGCACTTTCAAAACAAAAAGGTGTCCGCAGTGTATTGCAAGTGTTCAGTTATTCGAAACCAATCCTTCCTATGTTTATTTAATTCCTTATTCTTGCATTTAAATCAGTACAATTCTGCCAAGAACACATGTATTGAGGAGTTATCTTGTAAAAGAAAGAGTCAAACTTGCCTGTCTTATTCAAGGAGATAGCAGACTACAAATGGATTATGAAACATTACTTAAGTCATTACTAACCACAGCCTCATAAAAGAGGAACAATAAAATCTCAGATTCTCTGTGTGAATTTGAACTGTGCAATCAGAAAAGTTGCTTAATGGTGGAGTTGCATAGAAGACAAAAGTATATGAGTTTGCTAGAAAACAGAATGATCAATTAGAAGGGTTTTGCTGACATTATATACATTCATGTTCATAATTACAGGACTTCTCCTCCCTGCCTCCCTCATGGTTTTTTTTTGAGTATTTAACATTATCTTAAAACCTAAACTGGTTAGAAATCTGCACCTGAATTTCTAGGTTTAAAAATGAAACCTCAAACCCATAATTTCAATTATTTAATAGAAGATTTTGTTCACATTTTAAAGCTGCTAAACAAAACAAAAGAAAAAACCAACTTTTCATATTCCAAAATACGTGATTCTTCACCTTTAAATATGGAGTCCCTTAGCTTTAGTTATTTGTAGTATGAGCATTATTCATCTGAGCTCATGCACTAGAATATTTATAACTCAGAGCAGGAGAAGTGAAAGACATCAGATGTAGAGAAATATTTCCTTCCTCAGTGCTGGGAGGAATCCGGCTACTGCTGTTCATTAGTGAAGGTTGTGCAGCAATGTTCTGCAATAAGTGACGCTGTGGCAGCTTGATGGTTGGTTCTGTATGAGGTATTAAGGGCCACCCTGGAAAACCAGCCTTTGTTTAAATGCCAGTCAAACCGTCAACGAAACTGATCCCAGCAACAGAAACAAACTGCTTTTTAAATCACTTCTGCTTCCAATGCAGCTCAAAACAGAAAAAAAAATACACTGTTGAGTGAACGACATTACTGTATCACAGCCCTTGCTCACGTGTCCAAGCACTGCACGCACCTTTGAAAATTCATTCTGCCCCAGTTCTGTCGATGTGCAGCATCCCATTTGGAGCTGATGGTCGTCCTAATGGGAGTAGAGTAGAAACAACAGCAAATAGTGGACAGTGTATTTTCAAAACTAAACCAAAAAACAAGATAAATGTGCTCATCCTCAAGTGCTCCATATATATGTGTAATAATATGATTGTATTTTGGGGAGGTTTCTTTATTTTTTCACCTTAAAAAAGTAACAAAGACTGATGAACAGAATAAACTGTTAAAACCACGGAAGACAACTGAAGCTCAAAACACGGAAGACAATTTCCAGGACTGGTGGCCATTATTGTTAATTCTGTTAATCTGCTCTGTAACCTCTTGTGCCATTTGTTTTTCAGTTCTTTCATTGATAGATATCTCTTGAACTGAGAAAAATTCAGTCCCTGTTGGTATGAATAATAATATTTTTTTAAAAATCCAGAAGACTCATAAGTTGTACCATGGTCCTGCAGCAGTTGTACCAGCAGGCCAGTATTAAGTGTTCCCCTGCAAGTCACAAACTACCCATGGAGATGGTCACAATTTTGTCATGCACTTATGTAGTGGTAAGTAACGAAAGCATCCTTGTGCTGCTATAGAAATAACACCACAGGATAAAGCAATAATGATGAACTCTAAAAATTAAAGTGACTGTCTCCCAACCCAGTTATCATTGGCATTAAAGCCACTAATCCTTATGAACCCAGCTTCATTTTGTGGTCAACTGCAAATAACAATATTAAGTGAACATTAAATGTTTTCACTCTCTTTACACCAGTGATGAAAGGCCACTTCTCACATTAATGAAAAGTGGGCTGTTTTTTTTGTTGTAATGAAGGAACTCAATTACAGGTGTTACTTTATTACCAATGGCAAAGTGCTGTAGGACTCCAGGTGTGTTTCTCCCTCTGAACAACCCCAGCAGAAGTTCTCAGGAAGAATGATGTGAAGTCAGGATGGCCTTTGTCAGCCCTCAGACTGACTCCCTCCCACCACCAGTGCTTGCAGAAGCTGATGGAGATCCTTCAGAAAGCAATAATGAAAAATGTTAAATTTGTGTGTTTGGCATTAATTCTGTTCACCCACTTATTCCACTGGCCAGGTGCTGGGCTATGTGGACCAGGCAGGAACAGTGCCCTGGTTCAGCTGGGCTGGAGCATCAGTGGGACAAGGGCCAGACCAGACTCCAGAAGTAATTTCAAAGGCCATGATACTCATCAAGATCCATCAGCAAACAGGGTACTGGACACCAGCTGCTCAGCCATGCCCATTTCACACAGTTAAGAACACCACCGCACCTCTCCCTCCCACTCAGCCACTAGCAAAACCCACTCCTGACATAACCTGAGTAGCAAGACATTCTTGAATTAATTTCCTTCTTTCAATAGCCTCTTGAGGATTTCAGATACTTGAGGGGACTTTACCCCATCAAATAACCCTTTAAACACTCACTATTCCTCACCTCAAGACCTATAAAAATTACACTTTTTCAATTCTTCTACCGAGCTGCTTCTGCCTCAGAAAAAATCCATGTTCTTCCCTACAATGTAGAAGAAATCCTACCAGTAATTCTAGCCACTTGGCACTGAGAACAAAAGCTAGTATAAATATGCAGTGATATTGGTAAGCAGAAGGCTAAGAACCGGCCTGCTGAAGCTGCAGAGAAAGACAACATAGGAGCTAGTGTTCTCCTTATCTGGAAATGTCAGTGCTTGATAGGAATCATTTGAGGCATTTGAAACTGGTTCCATTTTACAGAAACTCGAATTAGCAACCCACAGAGTACAATGCTGAAGCAAATGGCTGCTTTCCTTCCAAGCTCTCCAACATAATTTGTGGAGAAGATGCTTTGCTCCCTCAGGAGGTCAGACAGCATATTTTCCAATGAAACTCTAGAAATACAGAAAAAAATGTCTGAGAAATCCTTTTGCTCATGCCAGTATTTAAACTGCATTCTCACATATATAGGCTACCAGTTTTCATCCAGGGAGGAAAGCCATTTCATTTAAAGATAAGCCCTTACACTTTTCTATGGTATAAGAAAACTCAATTTGAATTAATTTCAAATTTAATTTCAAATAATCCACGTTGAATGTACTATTAAACTAGGAATTACCTAGATATGATTAACAAATGGTGATATTTAACAAAAGGGAATAATTTCCCAGAGGAAATATTAACTAACTGCACCTCTTTTCCTTAAAATTTCTTAGCTCAAAACACTTAATGATGTCTGTACTACCTATGACACTTTGTATTTAAGCTCTTCTTCTTAAGATGAGCTAATAAAATGCTTCAACTTTTGTCCATTTTAGTGCTAACCCTCAGTATGGGGGAAGAAAAAAAATAAATCAACCTTTCACATACTGTAAATGGCATAATTCATCATCCCACTCATACATTGTTTATGTGATTGCTATCATGCATGTTGATTTAGGACACTGATCCATCATTTCCTATGTTCCAGGTTGGCAAGTGGCTCTGTGTTAACTCATTCCTCATGTGTCCTGGGAATGCACCCATCAGAAAAAATTCCCTGGCACTCACTGAAGAGCTCAGAACACATCTTTTTTTTGAGCAAAAAGCATGTCTTAAATCTATGGACTGTCTGAACAAAGCTTGCATGGAAACACGAAGAGCAACTCTATCTTAAATAATGCAAAAAAAGCTTAAAAATTATGAATTCTATAAAGAGTGGAGCAAATACGCCCAGAATATCCAGAGACTTCAGTCAGTGATCAGTTAACTGGACATAATGGTTAAATTTCAGGAAATGTGAAATATGATTCAATTTGTTTATGCCTCAGGTGTGGCACTTACAATTTTTAATCATTATCTGGTAGGTTTGTAAATATTTTAAGACTGAACCTGCCCCTTCTGCATGCAGAGGGTTAGATCCTCAGCTACCACAAAATTTGTAACTGATGAGTGTCTGTAATTAAGCAAATTACATCAAGTATAGTTTTCTTTATATGTCTACTTTTTGGTATGACATTTGGTATTTTGAGACACTAACAGGTCTGAAAGACTCCCCAGGGACCACCCATTTCCATCTACTGGCAGACCAGTTTCAGTGCTTGGCCACAGGCTGGGGACATGGAGGCTGGGGCCCCATCTGACAGAGTTATTACTGCGTATGTTCCTCTCTGAAAACTCAACACCCTTTGGCCACCCCATAGATGGGACATGACATTTATGCACATAGCCAAGTCCAGCCCCAGAGAGTTATTGCTGTAGCTGCTATCAGATTCCTTGGGGGTGTCACTACTTCCTTTCTCTGGCAGGGACCTTCCTCCCATGGAGGGATGACGCCTATTTCTTTCCACGTCTCGAAGAAAATTATAGCAGTGGAGACCCTGCCTTGAATTGTCTTTGTTTGGAGAGCTCCCTGGTGCTCCTTCCCAATAGGCTTCTGATCTGCTGCTGCTTTTTGATATTAGCTATAGAAAGTCAGTTTTCACACAGCTTTGGTAGAATTTCCCTGTCCCCTATCTCTTTAGAGAGAGAGGTGAACAGCTGTAATGATATCACATATTGGTGTAGCCTGTCATGGCAGGTGCCATTCCCTAGCCCATGCAGCCAGGAATATCAAGGATGTGGCAGGGCTTGGGAACAGACCTGGGTAAAATATATAACCATAAAGAGGCAGTGATATGGGAAAGGAAGATGATTTTGGTAAAGGGTATCCCTCATCTAGGTTATCAGTCTGCCTGGAGATGAGAGCTCCCACCACAGATCACATGTGTGTGGAGCCAATATGGATCATTTCAATTGAAAAATACACACATTCCGTAAAGTTTTCTTTTTTTTCCCCAAAATTCAATTCAGGTAAACTCCACGGCTATTGAGAACAGTTACTGCCTTCATATGGAGAGCTTTGCTTTTGTATATGTCTAATAGGAGCTTGGTTTTTGAGATAAGTCCAATTTGATTGATTTCTTTCATCTGTGGGAAATGTAATTTCTAAGTTGCCCTTATTTTGGTCATTCATCAGATCTAGGCATCCTTACTATCTCATAGTGTTGCTGTTATGTAAATACTGCCTAGAAAATGTTATATAAAATTAGTTGATCTCATCTAAATGCATTTGGCATAGGGTTTTGGTTTGAAGGAATTCTTAAAAAACTACAGTTTTATAACGTAATTGGCCAATTTTTCATTTAGGTCTGCTAACCAGTTTGGTTAGAAAATGTAGAGGTCATATGACCCCCTAAAACAAATCAGTAATGCAAAGTAATGAATGGTAGCATGAAGCAGAATAGTTTTGTTTTCTGTTGGGGAGGAGAAATTTAGGTAGGGCAACAGTCTGAGGCACTCCTAGGGCACCAGTGGAGTGCTGTGGGAGCAGGGGCTGGAGCAGGACCGTGGGTGTCACAGCAGCAGTCCTGGGGTCAGAAGATGGGGTTCATGGCCCTCAGCCACCACCATGCTTGGGGGTAAGGACTAGGTGTCAAAAGTCTTTAATCAGGCTTCCTGCCTGATTAAAGACTGCTGAACTCTGTGGATAATGCCCTCAGTGTTTAAACAAGAGGGGAAGAATCATCAAAGACTACAGACTTACCAGGAGGAAAACATTGGTTTGTCAGGTCTTGGTGTATCTGTGGGAATATTTTGTGATCAATGCCCTGTATCTTTTACCTCTCTTTCTTGTTGCACTGATAAGAAACGTCTTGGTGCATGTGTGGGAACTGAAGGCCAGCACTTTAGGAGGTTTGCAAGGAGGCATCCCTAAAAGTACTGAGCAAGTCTGTTTGTTAGGGGAGAGAACCCCAGCCCTGAGTGCTAGCTTTTGTTGACATGCCTCCTGCTGTTTGGAGAGAAGCTGATGAAGGCAGTTGACCATTCTCACTGTGGGAATGAGAATGGGTCTGCGAGAACACATCTGTGCTAGCGATGCATCCCAGTGAGGCTATCCTTCCCACCACCTGCACTTTGGATGTTAAAAAATTGTCTGGTTCTAGTGTTGGCTTTTTCACTGATAAGTGTTGAGCATAACAGGCATAGATGCTTGTTTCCTTTTAGCAAAACTGATATCACGAAGGCTTCTGTTTCCAAAACACAATACTGAAAAATACTCTCTAAACTTTGAAACCTTATGTGTTGTCACTCTCTCTTTAGCAGATTTGAGAAATTGTTATTTCACATCAGCAAGGGTTGTTACTCTGCTTCTTCGGAAGGAATTTGTCACTGGTAACTATAAAAAGAGACATTTACCAGGGCATTTAAGACAGAAAGGCTATTGCTTAGACCATTTACATTTGTCTCAGGGAAATTAGATGAGGATCTGTGATGCTTCATCTGAAAGGCTTTGCTTATCGTAGTTGGAACCATATGGGTCAAAGAACAAAAGCGTTAGTCTTTGCTAGCTAAGGAATAGCCTCACTTTAACAAACCATCCATCTGGTGACCTTTCAACCCACACCTGTTAGCAAAGAGGGCACTGTTTTATGCAAGCACAAAGCAAAATCATCAGATAACTGCTGCGCTCCTATTCTGCCCTCGTCAGGCAATTCAAACCCTGCCATCTTTCTCTAATATAATTTATATTATTTTGTTTACTAGTTACTCTTTGCAAACTGCAATGAAGGTGATGTGGAAATGACTGTCACTTTCCGAATTTGACACTTGAAAATAGAATACCATTGGCACAAAGACTAGCTCAGATGATAGTTCAGACTATGATAAGAAGAAACTTCTACATATCTGCTTTGACTGACTTGCATTTAATTGTGAAGCATAGATATGTTTGTTTTGCCTGTGTCTTATGTGGCTATTCAGATGATTCAGGGAGAAAAAAATGGTGCTGGAGCATATCCAAAGATAGTGAAGGATCTGGAGCACAAGTTTCATGAGGAGCAACTGGGAAAGCTGGGATTGTTTAGCCTGAAGAAAAGGAGGCTCAGAGGAGACCTTATCACTCTCTACAACTACCTGAAAGGAGGTGGAGTCGGTTTCTTCTCCCAAGTAACAAGAATAGAACAAGAGGAAATGGTTTCAAGTTGTGCCAGGGGAGGTTTAGATTAGATATTAAGAAATATTTCTTTACTGAAAGGGTTGCCAAACCTTGGCTCAGGCTGACCAGGGAAATGGTTGAGTTGCCATTCCTGGAGGTATTTAAAAAATGTGTAGATGGTGCATTTGGGGACACAGTTTAGCAGTGGACTTGGCAATTCTGGGTTAATGGTTGGACTCAGTCTTAAAGGTATTTTCCAACCAAAATGACTCTGTGATTCTATGATTCTATGGCCTAGAAATCCTGAATTACCCAGTACTTATATCAGCAGGCTTATATATTGTTCTCCACCTATCATTCAACTGTTACGTGTCCATCCCATCATCATGGAACAAAAACAATAGCCAATAGCTAATGATATATTATAAACTGCAGGATTATGAATTATTGCCATGAGCAATTTGTTAGTCATACAGATGGGGTTGCTGACTGATGTGAATCTCAGCATGATCCGTCAATCTGCATTTGCAGCCCAGAAATCCAACCGTATCCTGGGCTGCATCAAAACCAGTGTGGCTAGCAGGGCAAGGGAGATGATTCTGCCCCTGTACTCTGCTCTCATGAGACCTCAGGAGGAGTACTGTATCCTTCTCTGGGGTCCTCAGCACAGAAAAGATATGAATGTGTTGGAGCAAGTCCAGAAAAGGGCCACAAAGATGATCAGAGGACCGGAACACCTTTCCTATGAAGACAGGCTAAGAGAGTTGGGCTTGTTTATCCTGGAGAAGTCTCTGGGGACACCTTGCAGCACTTTCCAGTGCCTATCGGCGGCCTACAGGAAAGTTGGAGATGGACTTTTTACAAGGGCATGTAGTGACAGGACAAGGGGTAGTGGCTTCAAACTGAAAGAGTGTAGGTTTAGATTAGATATTGTGAAAAAATTCTTCACTATGAGGGTGGTGAGGCACTGGCACAGGTTCCCAGAGAAGCTGTGGATGCCCCATCCCTGGAAGTGTTGAAGGCTAGCATGGAGGGTGCTTTGAGCAACCTGGTCTAGTGGAAGGTGTCCCTGTTCATGAGTGTTGGAACTAGATGGTCGCTTCCAACCCAAACCATTCTATGATTCTGCACTTCTCTATTTGTGAATATCTTATAATAATAAAAATTACTTCACAGGCTTTGGAAAGGATTTGTCAAACACAAGAGGCTCAACAGAAACTTCCTTGACTGACCTGAAAGAAAATGTCAAAAGATGTGTAGTTTTCAGTCTTACTTGGGTACCTTTAATTTTTGGAGAAGCTACCTGTGGGCAAGTGAGAAAGGCCAGACCCTAAGATCTGGATCACAATTTTCTACATATGTCCAGGCTATTGTGTCTCAGGTCTCATCTCTTAATAGGAGGTCCCCTCAGCACTGATTACTGCTGATTTGGTAGTCTGCACCTCTTCATCGTTAGATGCATTCAAATCAACAGACCATTTGGGATGGTTTCAAACAGCTATTCTAGAGTAGCACTCTTTTGTCCCTGTCATATATGTGCTAACTAGGGATCAAAAACTCCACATTTGTTTTCCACCTAAGCCACCTTGTGGGCCCTTTTCCTATAGCAAAAATATTACTTTTAAGAGAAAAGATACCATTCACAGTGTACATCTCAGAGAGCCATAGTGGAAACTGATAAAGAAGACAGCAGCACTGTGGGACTTGACCCAGCATTGCTTGATCACCAGACTCTTCCGTGACCTTTTGGAAATAAATTAACTTGTTATAATGTAGTTCCCAGAAGACCAACACCTCAAAAATCAAAATTGAGCACCTGGACAGTCATGTCCAAATATAGGCATGGACATAGACATGGACATGGGTATGGCAACAGATTTGCTCCCTTGATTAATACTGGTACTGTCAGGACTCTAAAACATGTTCAGCCAAGTTCACCAATGGATTTTCTTGACACTGCTTTCACACCAGAAAGAAATCTGGGAATTCATAAAGTTAGGTTTAACATTGCCTTCCGGCCCCCGACAGAGAAGACTTTCTATCCGTGGAAGTGGGAATCATCTGTTAGGGTGCTCTTCTTATTAAACAAAGTGTCTTGAATGGTGCCCCAGGGGGCAATAGTGTGGGGAAAACTTAAGCCAGTGAAAATGCAGTGAGTCCATGTGAAACGGTTTTCATAGAATCGGAGAATGTTTTGGCTCAGAAGAGGCCTTTGAAGATCACCTAGTCCAACTCCTCTGGTGTGGACAGGGATATTTGCCACTGGAGCAGCTTGCTCAAAGACCTGTCCAACCTGACCTTGAGCACTTCCACTGATGGTACTTCCACAACTACTTTAGCAAGTGAAAGGAAGAGTTTAACAGAGGGATTTCTGTGCCCTTCACAGCCAGCTTTGTTATACTTTTTTTCACAGATTTTTCAAAGAGCGTTCAGACGCTTCTAGACTCCATCCTTGGTTTTTTGAATCACATATGGCAAAAAATAGGATAAACAATGTCAGCCTCCAAAAATCAGTATGATGCGCCCCTCTTGCAGCACAGGACCATCTAATCTGTTAGTACCACATCTCTGGCTCCTCTGGAAAGGAAAATGCAGCAAAGAAGATATTTCTTGATGATGTTTTCTAGCATATAAATAGTGGACTGTGGTTCCCAGGTCTCCCTCTCAGGCACAGAGTTCTTAGAAGTCACTGTGGTGGTCCAGAGGTGAGGGAACTCACAAATATGAGCAGGGAGGGTTTGATCGCTCAGTTAAAGGGGAGACCCCATAAAAATACTCCTGCTGTGCTGCATATGAAGTGTGCCAAAACCTGGCTTTGGCAGGCAGCAAGAGGAGGGAGGTCCGAAGGTTTATGTATTAAGTTCCTGGATGGGCTGTTGAGCAGGCGGGTGAGGGACTCAGGGCATTGCTGGCTGTGGTGGTGAGCATGAGGGCAGCACTGCTGCTCAGTATTTTTAGTGATGAGGAGCAAAGTACTCACTGTAACCCCATGCCAAGAGCATGGGGTTAACACTCAGCTTGTTGTGTGTGCTTGGGTGGTGAGACCAGCAGCTGTCAAATTTCCAGCCTTTGCTTGAGAAATTTATCAACATGAAAACAAACAACCAGCATGTTTTCTGTTTCTCTTGCATTTTTCAGGGTTGCTGAGCAGATTTTGCAATTCTTCCAGCTCCACAGCAGAGCTAAACGTTCAGTGTGACTGTCGTTTTCCTTCCTTCCTACCCCTTGTTTTTCCTCTCCAGACGAGAACCACCTGGAGGGCAGCACCTTCCTGATGCCAACAGTGCTTGGAGAAAGCCCAGCACAGGCTAGATGATGATTCCTTGGCCTGCTAGTCTCAAACCTATTTATGTGAATATACACCATCACATAAAAGTTTCTTTCCTTATCAGAATGAGAACGTTTGGTGATTTTTGGTTTTTCTCCCCCTCAGATTAAAGATAACATAAAAAGTGTTTTATCTGCTCTGGGCTGTGCTTTGAGTTTCTGGGTTGCTCCATCAGAACCTGCTGATAGCGCTAAGCCCTGAAATGTGAAAACAGCTACTTTAGCTGTCACATTACCAATGCAATGACTACCTTTGTGATGCCTGCACAACACACACAAAAATACAAACATAATTTTAAAAGGCTTCTTTTTGAGGTTTGTATTGGAGCAATTCTGAAACAGCATCTTTGCCTGCCCAGCACTGTTACCAGCCCATAGCTAAGATCAGGCTTTGCTCCATACCCTGAAAAGGTTTGGATTTAAAATTAATTTGTGCCTTATAAAAACCACAAAGACCCACAAAAACTTGAGACAATTGCCCAGTGAGACAATAAGCTGTAAGTGCTCTGACCTCTCAGTATCGCTAAATTATTATGTTCCTGAACAATACTGTATTGTGGAAACAAGAAGCACTGGCTGCAGCCTTCTGTTATCAATCAGCCAGCAGCACAGCAATAAAGTTATTTAACTCTCACTCTCAGAAACACACCAATCAATACCACTGTGTATGGAGCAGATATGGACAGCCAGACCTTGATGTTTAATTAATTCTAAATTACTATTAGTTCATAAATGATCAGACTTAAGCTGTGTAAGTGACAGGATATGACCATTTTGAGCATCTGTATTTTCCAAAACCTAAAAGAGGCATCTTAGACCACAGCAAGTCAGGGAAAGCACACACAGCTGAGCAATTGCAACTGCTTGGTATTTTTAAAAGCAGTTCTCAATTTCTAGATGATGTCACTAGCTAAAATGAATTGGGTCTGTGCAATGATGGCACATAGTCTTTGTTCCTAAGGCTTGTGCCTCAGCCTTTTAAATTCATTCACTTCTGTCTTAAAGTCCTACTGTATCAAGCTGGGCTTGGATTTTAGTTATGCCTATTTAATTTGTACTTCTCTTTCTATTTTTGCACAGACGCTACTTGACTTCCAATTCTCCCCCTCTGCTTTAGGGAAGGATTTTTGCTTTTTTTTTGTTTGGGTTGGGTTTTTTTTTCTGTTTGGTTGTGTTTTTACAGTCCTTTTTGCATCATCGGGCTTCGTACTTTTAATTCTGTCATGGGGAAGGAGTGGGAATAACACGTCTGCGGAGATACTTACATACAGAGGGATGTGCGGGCATGTGCACACCTATGGTGTGGGCACCCACAACTGTAGGCACTCGCACGTATAGGCACACAGGCACATTCACTCCTGATTACAGGCACTGGGAGGATGAAGAGCTCCATGGGGAACCGTGAGGAGCACCCGGCGCGGACCCAGCGGCTGCGCGGTCGCGGAGCTCCCCCTGCTGTCCGCCCGGCGCCACGCCGCGCTCCTCCCGCCGGCTGAGCGGGGCTGCGCGGGATCCTTAGGAGGGGTCTCACACCTGCCCGTGTGGGAAGCAGGTCCCAGGTACCCACCCGACTAGGTGGGAATTTCCCAGCACCACACCACGCACGTTGCTGCTAAAACCTCTGTTGTCTAATACGAGAGGGAAGGCTGGTGTGATGTCCCTACTGCAGGCAGGGATGAGCCACGGACCTTGCGGCCAGGGAACTTCTCTGTCTCTCTGGCAGAAGCATCTTTCAGTTTGCACTGAAAATGACCTACAGCCCAGTGTTTCCACTGAACAAGAATCGTGCTTTCTGGCCACTTTTCTCCAGCCTGGCCCTTGTCCCCGTGTTTCACCAGCAGAGCACATCCCCTCCTATTGTACTAAAGAAGTGTGTGACAACAAATACAGCATGCAGTGGACAGCAGCGTTGCCCATAATATGTAATGATATGAAAATTCCTCTGTAGGTTCACAGGTTTTCTTGCAAGTACTCTGCCACAGTAAGTGAAAGGGATTTGTAATTGTGCATATTTTGAAAAGGTGAAGTGAAATGATTCCTGCAGCTGAAGTTATGCCTGTGCAGATCAGACTGTGGAAGCTGAGACCTAATATCCCTAACCTAATAATTTGGCCATGAGCCTGTAACAGGCTCAAGCAATCTTGAGCCAAGGCGAGCAGCGATGGGTAAACTGTCCGCATCATCCAGACTAGAAAGGGATCAACACCACAAATTCTCACCTACTCTTAAATGTGCAATTAGTGGCCAGGATGAAAAGCTTGTGCCATGA
>VZRE01012840.1:45050-59274 GCA_013396775.1 Cephalopterus ornatus | reverse complement strand
GGGGGGGGAGGAGGGCGGGGAGGGGGCTAAGAGGAGGGGCAGCACTAGGGAAGGATATGTTGCCTCTGAGCCCAAGGTGATCTTTTGGCCTTTGGCCAAGGCAGAAATTCTCTGCTATATGGTGAAGGCAATGCTGTGACCTGACCTCATTCTAGGATTGCCAAATCATCTAGATTATAAAGAATAACCTCTATTATTTTTGCATTGGAAGTCCTGCACTAAAAGTTTATGAGTAATGGACTTCCTCGGATGTTCACTGCGTTCACTGCTTGTCTGACAACCAAAAACCTGCAAGACCAGAGATGCAGCTATTTCACTAATAAATAATGTATTTACTGTACAAATTACACTTCATGCACAATGAGGTCCAACTCACTGGACAAAGGCAACTCATCTAAGACTATTCCAGATTTTGATAAGCAAAATGTACCAGCCCTACCTAGTGTGCAGCCCTGTCTTTGCAAAAGTAACTATCCATTCATGGGCTGCTGGCTTATAAATCATGGGTTTTATTTCTCCATTGCAGGAATGTTCTGCAGATTTATAAAGCATTTAAGACCTTGCGGTTAATGTTTCATCTGTGCATGAATATCCTGAGGGACCAAACTATTGTTTAATCTTCTACAAAATTAACAGTGATTTATAAAAAAAAAGTTGTTTGAAACACATTTCTTTTATTAGCAATACCATTGAATGTCAAAACCAGAACCTAGATTTATCTACCATTCATGCTGCCCATATAATATATAATGCTTTGTGCATTAAGTAAGGAAAAAGTAAATATTGCTCCTGCTGAGTGAAGGTCTACAGATAGATGGCTTCATTTTTAAGGTCATTTGGATCTACATCAACATCCAGCAGCCTTATGAGTTAACAGAGCACTGAGTGTGCTAGAGGTCTAAAGCTTTGCAAGTCAAAGTGAAAAAAAACCCAATGAACCAACCAACCAACCAAAAGATTAGTTTTGTTTGCTCTGTCTGGTTGCCAGAGTGCTGCTTGCATTTCCTCATATAGTTCAGGTTGGACACTGGGGACACAAAAATCACTAGCTTTTGAAAAACTGGTATAGAAAAACATGATTTAAACTGGGAATCAAAATTAGAGCCTGCTACAGCTGTAGAAGTTGTGAAAAGGTCTGTAAAAATGGGATGACCAAGGGGCATCTGGTCTCACAGACTCCATTTCCCAGAAGTAACTGGAGAAAGCTTTCTCTTCAGCCTTCGGACTCTGAAGGCAGCAAGTCCTTCTGCATCATGTCACGTCTGGTCATTTAGAGGCTGAACAGAGACCTCAGAGCCACCCTGCGCCTGGAACCATCCCAGTCCTACCAGCAGGACAGGCCCCAGATCCCAGCCTGAGTTAAATCATCTTTGCACGGCCCTCAGGAGCAAGAAGTAAGAGGAAAAAATTGGGGTTCAACATCAACATCTGGGATGATGCATACAGGCAAGAAAAGCAGTGATAAGTATTTGTATTTAGTCACTTCTCAAGGGAGACATTAAAGGAGGAAGTGTGTTTGTTATTCACAGTCAGAAACAACAGTGGGACTCGGGGACTGAGGTTGAAAGTGCATATCAATAATTCAGTGTAGAATATATTATGGGGATATAGTGTAATTATCAAAAGAAAAACAAAGAAATGAAGAAAAAGCCACTCCAGCTCTCCAGTTATATTTTGTCAAAAAGTGTTTTTCTTTTTCTTTCTATTTTTTTACTTTTTATTTGAGAAACAGAAGGGGAGTCTTTGGTTAGCACCTCTGCGCTTTTGGTTTTCAAGGCCATCTGAGAACCTCAGACATTTATGCACAGAGAAGGCAAGATGCAAGGAAAACGAAGAGTCACTGAGCTGGAAACTATTTTCCCTAGCAGCACAAGCTCAGTTAATAATCACAGGACGTTCAGAATTTAACTTACATTTTAACTAGTGGTGAGATACAATAGGTATCTTAAAACTTCAGCATGTTGTCAATCTCCCCAAGAAACCAGAACTTGCCGAAAGGAGACAGTGTAACAAGCATAGGAATTAAGCTGAAGGTTTTGGTGGGTCTGATCATGTTCAAGTGAAAAATTCTCTTGGTTTTCTGTTGTATGTTTGTACAGGGAAGTGCATAGGTCAAAACCTCATGTACTTGAGCCCTACCTGACTTGAGTACATTTTATTTCACTCCCCATTCAAGAGCAATGCTAATTCTTAATATCAGTGAGTGAAATTCAAAATGCAATGTTCAAAATCGGTGTGTGCAATTCTCGTCACATCAAGAAGGGTAAAGATCGGCCTCTGGTTTCAAGCCTTTTTTCATCAATACTACAGCTGTGCCATCTGAACAGTGGCCTGAGAGAAGGAAGGATTGAATCCATGCAGTGAGGAGAAAGACGGAAGAGACACTCCACTGACATTACCTCATGTAGCTTCCCTGGACCAGCTGGTATCCACAGAGAAATGGACTTTGCTTTGTGAAAGACGCCCTTCTGTTTCACTCTTTCTTGTCAGGAAAGAGAGATTGACAGTGCCAAGCCATCAGCACTTCAAACTTTCCATGGTTTCACAGTATATTTACCTGCTGCAACTGAGTCTCTGGAAATGAGGTCCAAGAGCCAGCATGGATCTCGGGGGGAAGAAAAAAAAAAAAGGGAGAAGAAGCTAAGAAGCTATTACTCTAATCTTGTCCTTACTCTGGTCATCCTGGCAGGACCTAAAGCAAGGATTGTCTTTTCTCTTTCCCTCCTTCTACTTTTCCCCTACCCAACCGGTAACTTTAAGACTGTTATTAGCTATTGATATTGTACCATCATTTGATGACATAGTTAATTATTTGGGCCTTATTTTAATGTAATTGTTGGCAGCTCTCCTTATTGAAACTCTCAGCTGCCAAATGAGGTAAAAAAATGATATAAAAATGTTCATTCAATATCTATACATTAAAACAAAAAAAAATCGTTCTAGCAATAAATCACTGTCTTAGTTATGGTCTCTTTTGCCATCTAAATGGCTCTTCTGGCCAAACCACAAATCGCAGCAGCAGAAGATTAGTGGGGAAAGAGCTACCTTCCCTCTAATTTTAATATAGGTATGCAGGCTACCTGTGCTATCAGAAATGCAAGAGTTATTCAGCAGAAGAACCACTTCTGGTCTTCTTCCCCAAGGGTGAGGGTGGCCTTTCATTAGATAATAACCATAACATTAGGCATAAGGGACAAAAACTGTAAAAGTCAAGACCTCACCAATATCACAAACACATTTTTAATCAGAATAGATGAAAATAGATATACATACACTCGTGAGCTGTTAAAAGCAAAAGACTGCTGAAAAGCAAGTGATATATCACTCTTCCCCTGAACTTTCCCCATATGGTTCTCAGGATCCTTCACATAAAAAAAACTGTATCCCTCTTATTTTATTCTCTGTTTTGGAAATCAGTGCAGATAAGGTGTTAAAGATGTGAGGTTTCAGGCTCACACAGGAAATCTCATCAGAAGGGAGTATGGTTCTCAGTAAGTCCCCTCTTCCCCTAATTGGGAATTTGGTGGGACCAGATTTACAGCTCCATTCTCCTGACTCCAGGGGCAGCAACCTGCCTGTCAGAGCCCTGCGTGCTGGGTAAGGCCCATCAAATAGCTGGCACTGAACAGTCTCTAACAAACTCATTCACAGGACAGCAATTCACAGCAATCCAAAATGGCCTAGAAATATTCTATTGTGATTGAATAGACACCACATTTCAGTTTAGTTGACTAAAAAGCTATACTTGATAAAAATAAGGTGTTATTCTACTCACATTTGACCTGTAGCATTTGTGGAAGAAAGTGTAATAAACAAAAGATCAAGAAACAAATTTAGCCTTAGTTTATATTTATCCATTGATTTCAGTGGCTACAAAAGAGTTCCAGTTTTGTCCCTAATAAGAAATCTGTTTTCCAGAGATAATGCACTCAAAATGTATTATGAGACCCCTATAGGTAATAGTGAAAATAAGAATTTGGACACGAGTAAAAGGCACACTGGTGAGAAGAAATCTCATTCTGAGCAGAAATCTTTCTACTTGGTTACCACACAATCTAATCCTGA
Source organism: Cephalopterus ornatus (assembly GCA_013396775.1). NCBI lineage: Eukaryota > Metazoa > Chordata > Aves > Passeriformes > Cotingidae > Cephalopterus > Cephalopterus ornatus. Next base: position 55,209 of record VZRE01012840.1, on the reverse strand, counting down.
CAGTGCACTCCACTTGAAAAATGACATCCCCATCTCTAAGAATTGAAAGGTGGCAGAAAAAGCAGGCTCTCGGTGCTTTAGTCTAAAGCAATTATGAGCTCCTCACAAGCTCGAAGACAAGAATTGATTTTCATTTCTAGATTATCAAGAGGTGGGGGCAAGCAGGTCAGGAAATCTGACCCCATCTTGACCTGGTGGATTGGATTGTTCTCAGACCTGTTCAATATTGAAAAGGATTGTTTGGGATGGAAGAGGGAGAGGAAAAGAGAAATCCTTTGGCATATTTTGTGCTCACTGATATCTAAGAATCTTTTTTTTACCTTGTTTTATTATCTTACTAATTCAACATACAGTCAAGTATTTTTAAGTGCTTATTTGAAAGACATTTGCCCATAAATGGCCAAATTTGATAAAGACAGTAGAAACTGAGGAATGCTGAATCAGGAGAGTGTACAGGCAATATAGAAATAAGCACAGTCTGGCTTTAGATCTGTAAATCTTTAGATCACTCCTTTGCTATACATACACCTATAAACCAACCAGATAACCTATATATTTTGCTATATATTTGTGTAACACTATCTATTTCTAAAGACTTCAAACCCTAAAATCTTCCCCCATTACTTGGCTTCCACAGAAATTTTGCCCATTTACTGAGGTAAGACATTAAGTGAAACGCAATGAAAACTTGCTAATTCAAGTGCATAGGGACCATATCATTACTTGGATTACTGAAAACTGGAATTACTGTAATGTTGCTTTATTTTTCTGTTGATGCTTTAGATAAACTCATGTGACTTTTTTTTCCCCATTATGAAACAGTATTTTGTATACAGGGAATAATACACAAGTTAAACAATTACTTCTAGGAGCAGGTATGCAAAATATAAACCTAGTAGAGGAACTAGGAGCAGAAGGAGGTCAGGAATACATCAAACCCTAACCTAGTGTCATGTTTTAACCTGGCAGGCAGCTAAACTTCACACAGCTCTTCAGTGACTTCTTGGCCTCAGTGGGATGGGGGAGAGAATTGGACAAGAAGTAAAATTTGTGGGTTGAGATAAAGACAGTTTAAAAGGACAGAAAATGAATAGGAAAAATTGATAATATTAATGACAATAATAATAACAACTATAAAATAATTGCAGTGTACAAAGCAAGTGATGCACAATGCTATTTCTCTCCACCCACTGCCCAGACAATTCCTGAGCAGTGTCCCCTGGCCAGCTGTCCCCCCAGTTTATATACTGGGGGTATATATATGTCATATGGTATAAAATATCCCTTTGGCCAGTTTAGGTTAGATGTCGTGCCTGTGTCTCCTCCCAATCTCTTGTGTTCTCAGCCCACTCGGTGGCTGAATATGAGAAGCTGAAGAGTCCTTGACCACCACTTAGCAACAACTAAAACAACAGTTATCAACATTATTCTCAACTCCAAAACACAGCACTGCACCAGATACTGGGAAGAAAATCAACTCTATCCCAGCTGAAACCAGGACACTTGTTGTGTGGGTTATCATAAATCACCTCCAGCACATAGCTAATTTCTTCAGGTACAGGATACCTCTCTCTATGTTGGTCCACTTGCCTAGGTGACATATCATCCTTGAAGGAATACCTTTCCTTCACACCTGAACAGGAGTCGCCTTCAGAGGCTGAGGACTCATGACCCTTTTCCAATCACTTTGTCAATGTCCCCTACCCTAGAAATGAATCCCAGCTGTTTGGTATCCCCACCCTCTAATTCCAGGCTACTGGCCCTGTTATCCCAGCACTGGAACAGACAAGGGACAATGTGCTCTCCTAGAAGATGACTGAAATCTTTTCACATATCTCACTGCGAACTCAGGGATAGAGATTGGGTGGTTAATGCCCTGTTTATGAGTTTTTGAATCTTCCTACTTCTGTTCTCTTGGTAGCATTACTTTGGAGTAGTGTACCTCATCCACTTCTTCCCTTAGTAAGGGAAGAGTTTCTTCCTTTATTAGGTGGGTTGACTTCTGCTTCCAGCATTTCTTCTTGTGTATAGGTGTGACTGATAATGACAGAGGTTGGTTCTCCAGTTCTGCCATGGTGCCTGTCATGGGGGTTGGAGTAGCTGCAATACTCGTCACTGTGTTGTCAGATTAGGAGTCCTTCTCTTCCCCTGGAGGGTACTGAGTAGTGTTGAACAGGGCTCAGTAGGCATGAGCCAGGCCCCAGCATCTTGTAGTGATTTGTGTCTCTCTGGAATTGCCAGTGTCACAGCTCACTTTTTATAAATATTTTCCTAGTTTTTCAGGGTTCTGCTCTTGTTCAGGGGTGAAGTTCAAAACATTGAAGGTACACACTGTCTTAGGTGCTTGCCCATACTGTCCCACACACTCTGACACAGAAATATCCAGCCTTGAGGCAAACCTCTTGGAGGTATTCTTAAATAGTTGTTTAACTTTAAACAAGACCAAGAACACGTTTGGTAATATGAGACATATCAACAGGAACATGCTGGTGTGAACATCCCAAGAATATTCAAAATTCTCAAGAGCTATTGTAATTAGCCTGGAGAATTAGGAAAAGGGGAAGGAGAAAAGGAGGGTGAAGGAGTGGTGGACACTTTCCCCCACTTTTTCTCACCCATAGCTCGGCTCTCTAAGGGGAAGACACAAATAGTAAAATTATTACTAGTTTCTGAGAGATGGCTCCCAGAGTATGGCAATGACGGCAGCGCTGGTTAAAGATACCAAATTAGTCTCATGACCAGCAATTTTATCATATTATAAACCAGCAATTACAAACCACAACCAGACCCCACAGGTGATAAACACCACAATAAGGAACATATATAGCAAGTAAGGTGCTACATAATGCAACTCTGAGAACAAGTGCAACAACTCTGAGAACAAATAAATCAACATTGTGATCAGTGACTATTCAACTAATATAATCAATGCTTATAAAAATTTATTTCAATACACTCTGGTCAGACTTGTCATTATCTTCACCCTCTGGGCACCATGTTTGGTGTCAGAAAACTTACTGTTGTGACTTAACCCGGCAGGCAGATATACACCACACAGCAGCTCACTCACTCCTTTCCTCCCTCTCTTCAGCAGGAGAGAATCAGAAAGAAAGAGTAAAGTTTGTGGGATGAGATAAAGATGGTTTAATAGGACAGGAAGGGAAGGGGGGGACATAACTATTATTATTATTATTATTATTACTACTACTGTTGCTGTTGTTGTTGTTGGGGTTTTTTTAAATTTATTTTTATTATTAGAATATACAAATGCTATTGCTCTGGACCATTGCCCAGACAGTTCCCAGTTCCCGAACACTGTCCCCTGACCAGTTTCCCCTCAGTTTGTAAACTGAGCATGTTGTCACATGGTATGGAATATTCCTTTGGCCAGTTTGGGTCAGCTGTCCCAGCTGCATCCCCTCCCAACTTCTTTTGCCCCCAGCCTACTTGCTGGCAGGGCAATATGAGAATCTGAAGAGTCCTTGACCACTGCTTAGCAACAAGTAAAACACCAGTGTGTTAGCAACATTATTATCATCCTAAATCCAAAACACAGCCCTCCACCAGCTACTGGGAAGAAAATTAACTCTATTCCTGTGGAAACCAGGACACTCAACCATTTAGATGAATCAGTTCTGGAGCAATGGGGTCCCACTCTAAAGCCACCATGGAAATATTGCCATTTCTGTCAGAAATGCCACAGCTGCTTAACAGCCTACATCGACAGAAGTCCTCAAAGGAGAGAATTGGAAGCAAATACTGAACTCAACATTTAGCTGACTGTAACTGCAGGACAGCTACAGCGAAATGGAGTTAGTCACTGGGAATTGTGTTGCTGCAACCATCTGGTTTTCCAAACCCTCGAGAAAAGTGAGGGTTTTATGAAAGGGTGATGGAAAAAGGCAAGCAAAGCCATGCATGCATTGTAGTTAAGTGGAGGCATTCAGGGCAATGGGGCAGCCACTAACACAAACAGAAATCATGTTTTCTGTCTGGCTAACACATTACAATGCCCAGCATTTTCACTCCAATTTTAAACTGATGTCTACTTTCAAAGTAAGAATAAACAGGCCACTTTGCCTTTTTGCTGATGTATTACTGCCCTAAGTCAAGCAAAAAAATTAAAATGAAAAGATCTAAAATGTACCAAAGTAGGTCACTTCTTCAGTGAGCCTTCTAATTTGAAAGGCTGAAGAGAAATTATCTGCGAGCAGACCACATTCAAAATAACAAATGAACATCTAAGTGTGATTGTAATGTCTTGCTTACAGGACTCTCAAGCAGGAATCTGAGGCACAATGGCTCTGCATACATAAATGCTATAAAATTAGTGCAGACAGCTGGCAAAGCATTAATTAACAGCAGTAATGATTTCAAACCAGAGCTCTGGGGACTCCACAGGAAATAGGAAGTACACTGATCCTGCTTTCATGTATGTCTCTGACCTTGTTTCTTCACCCTAAATAAGAAAAATGAAACAATCCATGTGTGAGCCAGAATATCACAGAAGCCACCACCAGCCGTCCTTGAGATAATGCACACTCTGAGAAGCACAGAAAGCTTTTTTTAAGTATGCTCCAGCAGCAGACAGCTGCAAAACTGACTCTGGAATACTCTGCATATAGTGCTAGATAATTAATCACAAAGACTATTCTAAAGAATTCAAAATTTTTTTTTTAAAAGGTAGTTTCCCCCCTTCCTATTGTAACCTAATTTTAACATATTAGATGATTCATATTGTTCCCTGGATTGTCCCCAGGAGTATCGCACAAATAGAAGTGCACATAAATGCTAAGCTAATATGTAAATGAGAAATAATCTGAAGATTTATCTATGAACTCCAGCTTCTTTTAGCAAATTAATTCATTGACAGCAGAAGGGTTACTGTCTCTCTGTGAAACATAAGAGGGAAAATGTTGGTTCACAGAAGATTTATTTCCACAATAGACCTAACAGGTCCAATAATTATTATAGTTCACCATGTTGTTCCCGGGTTTGTGCTGAGGATTGCATTCCCTGTTAGCATAAAATATATCTGCAGGGAAAAGACAAGGAGAACAATTTAAAATGCGTAATATTTTCTCCTGAGAATGAACTCTACTAGAGCAGCATCTCCATATGCACAAGATGGAAGTGATAATCTGGAAATTATGTACTAGGAAAGCTCTGGGGAACAGACAAAGAACAGTGATGTTATGGCAATGGAGAAACTGGCTGGCCTCAAATGTGCCATTTGTGCTATCCTTTCTACAGTGAAAAAAAAAAAGCAATCCTTTCTGCTTTGAGCTGGCAATGCCATCCCAGAGCCAGCCTGAGCCTTCCTCGTACCCTTGGCTCTGACCTGGGAAGGTGGGGATGTGAGAGCAGGCGTTTGGGTAGAGAAAAACACAAACACACAGACTGCCCAGGGCTGGGAGAAGGCAGTGTGTGGGCACCTCCAAATCACCCAGTCTCCACAGGATTGTAGGTTCTCCCGCTCTGTGTTCAGTTAGCACAGCAGCCCCAGAACTGTATGCCACATGGTGCATGGGATCAGGGAATGACATATGCATGGGAACATCCACTGAAACGGCAAAACCTGCGCTTTTTCTGCCTCCATAGGAAGAGGCTGAATATTATACCTGTCCCTGACTTTCTGCATCAGAAATACACCAGCTTCATGGTGCCTCCTCAATTGCTGTGTGTGCTTGAGCTTTGTTTGTTTTATTTTGTGTTGATATTGAACAAGATTTCTTATGATTAAAAAACCCTAGAATGGGTATTTTGACTTACTAGTGAGAAAAGGGGCTGAGTAACCAAGACAGGTTGTACTAAACTGTTTAGCATTGGGGAAAAAAAACCAAACCAAACCAAACCAAACAAAAACCCCCAAACCCTGAAGTATTTATATAACCGCATATTTAAACCGTAAACCTGACCAAGAGATGTAAAGTCACCTTGTGTTCAGAGCAAGTGCTAACCTGAGCTAACGCAGCTCATGTTTCTCTAAGATGTCATTCATTCCTGTCGCTTCCCTTACTCTGTTTCCTTTTTGTCCATTCTCGTTTGCTACCATGTGATTCAAACCAAAGGCTGAAGCAGCACTCCGGTGCTACAGTTCAGTGTTCCCGCAGTCCCCCAACCTTCCTGCGGCAGACTAAAGAATTACCTCCGTGACCTGCTTGCCTGCACGGGCGATGAAACAGCCCTCTTGCTGCAAACCTGCCTTCATTTCTCAGAGCAGCTAGGTAGGACTCCAGAGCTCATGCTGCCACCTGAACAAGCCCAAAGCCTTGCACACTAACAGTCTCGAGTGTTTAGACGTTTTATTACGTGATACTCTGGTCTTTTTATTCTGTGGTGCAGCAATCTCCAGGATGATGTTCACATTCGTAAGAACTTGGTGTTTGCAAGGCTACATGTATATAGATTGTTTGTTTGTTTGTTTGTTTTTTCTAAAAGAGGGCAAGGGACAGTTTCTAGAGCCCCTGTGACATGAGGTTCACAGTGAACAGTCAGGATACGCGACTGTGATAGACTTTACCATGACTGAATAATTCAAACAGAATTAGAGGGGCAGCTCGGGAATTCACAATTATAATGGTCTAAAGTGAAACAAATGGCTTACACAACCAAAGTGTAATATAATTCTAATTCAGCAGAAATTAGGGGGAGGAAGATTTCTGTTGCTGGGTTTCAGAAGCTCATGGCTTGGAAAAAGCACAAAATATTAAGAAAACCTAAAGCAAACCACAAAAAAAAAAATCAGTTTCAAGTTGTCAACTTTTCCAAACAGCAGAGATTTTAATGTCCTTAAAAATACCCAAGAGGAGAAAAAATTATTTGAGCAATTACTACAGCATGTTTTATATAAGCTCTTTTCCCTCCGTGTCTGGAAAGCACACTTTCTGTGCTTACTTTAAAGTAGATTTAGTTTGTGCTTGGTGTAGGGATAATCAATCTCCTGATGCAGCCATGAATTATCCCTGATATTTTTTACTTATATCCACAGCAGGATATGCAAGAGCTCTGGCATGCAAGAGCTCTGTTATTTCTGTTTCTGACACTGTTTCTACACAATGCTTTGTATTTCTAAAAGTTTTTCAACGGTGACTCTTGGAGCATTGCAGACAAGATTCTTAAACTGCTTCAATGCAGCAAACTCTGAGTTACTATCTATAGACCTGTAAATTGAGAGAAGGTCACACACCTGGTTTGTCCCGAGGGTGAGAAACAGAAACTAGGAATTACACTATGCTATTCTGTCCTCATCATCAAGCAATACAGCCTCAGGTGTAAACCACGTTTGACTCCCTGTTGCAAAAATCTGCACTTATGGACTCCCTGTGTAGTTCACTGCTCCACTCCTTGTTTCTGCGAGTAGCTAACTATATAACTTACTGGGATGAATTAAATAAATGTGGAAGAACAAATCTGTTTCTCTAACATGCATAAAATGGACATAATCTGCAAAATATATTATGTAGCAATTGTGCAAATCACAATAATTGTAATACCGGGAAAAATAGATCTAATCAGATTTCATGCTTATTTATTGTTCGGCATTGCATGAAATATAGTTAAATATAGTGTATGACTCCTTTAGGGCACAATCCAGTGTCTGTCAGAGTCATTGGGAAAACTCCCACTTATTTTAATAGGAAACAGAACTTGAACGAAGTAGGAAATATGATGACTTAAGATATTCAAAAAAGAAAATACAGATGACTGTTGACAAAAATAAAAGTGGTTTATTTATTTCAGTGTTATTTTTCAGAGAGATATTGGTCCCAGATGATGTGAAGTAAGGGACAACAGGTAACTCCATAGTACAGAATTATGAAAAAACCTGCACCAGGAAACACCATTTCCAACAATCTAAATCTAGTCACTGGTTTACACTCCGGTATGTAAGTATTTGTATCCCTTATACATGCCTGTATTACCAGTACTTTGCTTTTTATTATCCATACAGCTACATAATCCTACTAAAAGTCCTACTAAGCTATTAGGATCTGCAGAATTTTCTGCTATTGAGTTCCAGACATCTCGATGAACTGTATCTCAAAAGTAATTTTGAAAGTTAAACTAAAACAGGATTTAAAGCAGAATAAAAGCTGAAACCAATTGTTTAGCGATTGACTCTTTTTTTGTCGTTGTTTTGTTTTATTTTGCGTGGGCCCGATCCTGTATTTTTATCCTTCAAAACTCCCTTTGCAGCCTTGGGTAAATTAAATTCCAGGACCTTCATAGCAAATAAATCTGTCAATATCACAGATTCCCAGCTAGTAGGAAATGTTCCTACCTATACCAATTTAGGTCAGGTAAAGGATCATGCTGATGCCGTTGTGTTACCTCCTCCTGCTGTGCTCCTCTGCAGCAGGAATCTGTATTACTCATATACGAAGAGCCAGTGGTTTATTTGCATATTTGAAAGTATTTCTAAATAACAAGAGGCAGACGGTGTCTAGAAAAATACACAATTAAGCTAGAAATTAGTCCTGTCATGTAGGTTTAGAACAACAATTCAGCCAGCTTTTACTTCTTTTTTCACTGGTTTACCATGTCATTTCTGTCAGCAACAATATGGCAAACATGCACAACTCCCCTACTGAATCATGCAAGCAATAGAACCACTGAAAAACAGTGTGGTTTTTTTTTTTAATTTTTAAAAAGCACGTATTTTTAATATAAAAATAACTCCCCCGAAGGCATGCTGTCAAGCACAGAAAGATATGTATTGTAGACTTGCACTTTCCCCTCTTGGGCACTGCGGGAGGTTCATACACGAAATATACTAACACAGCGAACTTCAGAATGATCAGGTTTTCAATACCACGTCCTACAACCACGTTCTTGGTGCACTTCTAATTTTCTACCCAAAACTGTTCCCTGAAAATGAACTATATCCAGCATTTCGTATAGCTTCCTTGATTGTTCATTATGAGATTTATTTTTCATCAGGTGGATTTTTCAATCTTCATTTGCTTGATTTTTAAAGCAGGGGTTTGGCCCTTGGTTTTGCAAAAATTATGAACAATGTATCCTAGAAGTCCTGATAAGCAGCACTCGCTCCGTTAGCGGTTACAGGATCAGAGCCCAGACTTGCCTCCCTGCCTGACGACCCGGCTCTCAGGCGGTCAATTGACAGAAATACATGGCAAGATTTTTCGCTTTGTGTTTAGAACAAATACTGCAAAAAGCCTTCACGAACAGAGAGCGGTACATCATGAACCACCTCATGTGCAAACTGCAACGTGCTGCAGAGAGAACTGTTTGCTGCCGTTCTGAAAGATTTCGGCATCATTTATGCATTTGCTTGGCCAGCTCTGCGTTAAGGTCTGAAGGCACAGTTACACCCTTAACTTATGCTATATTACTTCCCCGAAGTTTTTGTGTCAGCTGTCAATTCGTGCGTGTTCAAGAAATACAGTGTAGAACGGCTTACAAAGTACCGTGTCAAAGGTAAGGAGCAAACTGTAAAAATAATAAAAAAATAAAAAAAGTAAATAACGGTGAAAAATTATTATTCTCGTATATATACATATGAGAATAATATACGTATGTATGTATGTATGTACACTTTCAGATGTTCTTTAGTCTTAAGTTCCCAGCTAAAAATAAAACCTTTAAAACGGTGCCTTTAAGACCTCACAGAGCGCCGGGAGATTTTTTTTTTGTTTTGAGGGCCACCTCGAACGAAAACGCCGAGACCATGGCTTGAGGCACTCAGGTCACTTAAATCACTTCAAGACAGCCACCTAAATCCCGGCGAGGTGAAGTTCGGGCCCCTGAAGAGGGCGAAGCCGCCTAAAGCGAATAGTTCCAACGCTATCCGCTTCGTTTAAAAACCGCGGGCGGGTGGGCTTTAAACCGGTGCTCAGGCACCACCGCAGCGGCTCGGAGGCGTGTTTTCTATTGACGGCGTAGGCGCGATCCGCGCTCTTTTTTCCCCTCCGTGGCGTGTGAAGTGATGAATTAAAACCGGGGGCCAACAGGGGGGCCAAACAGCGCCGCGACCCCGCCGCACGGCGACGCGCCCGTTCCAAACCCGGCCCCTTCTCGCCTTAACCCGCCCGTTCCTCCCCACTCCCACTTCGTACCCCGCACCCCACCGCCGCCACGGCTGCAGCGAGCGGCCGGCGGGGGCTGCTGAGGGTCGGGCGGGGAGGGGGAAGGG
>VZRE01012840.1:0-36418 GCA_013396775.1 Cephalopterus ornatus | reverse complement strand
CCCCCCCAACCACACACATCTTGGGTTGCAGCTATTGCCGTGACATGGATTATTTCCTTCCACACTGATGTGGTTGCTGGGGCTTGGGAGTCTGTGCGTGTGTTTATCTGGTGTTGGGTGTTATCTTTTCGCCCTGATTAGGGAGCGTTACGCAATGCCGTTAAATGCCGTCCCCAGATTTCTTGAATTGTGTTCCCAAAGCCATGAGAAGTGCAAGGGGCGGTTTGGGGGCAAGGGGAATTTCTTATTAAGTGACACCCGTTGCCATTTGTGTGTGTGTGTGTAGGTATATGCATATATAAGTGTATGTGTATATATTTATATGTTCCTATATATATGTGCACACATATAAAAAACATAACACGTATGTGCGTGCCCGTGTCTCCGCCTGTGCACACGCGTGCACACACGGACGTGGCCCGTCCCAGGCAGTGACGGCGAGTGGCCACCGGGGGTCAGCAGACACCGAGGACGGGACGGGAGGGGCGCGGCGCGGCCCCTCCGACCGCCGCTGCCGCAGGTTCCCTTTTCCAGCAGTTTTTCTTCCCCGAGCAAGTCTGCCGGCCGGTTTTCTGCTGAGACAATGGGTTTATTTAATACAGTGGGAAGGCTGGTGAAAATTTGGCTTAGAAGAAGATGAATTCCTGTAAAGAAAAACTTGAAATATTTTCCACACCCATGCTCCGATTCCTTTAGCCTTAGCAAGGGAGCTAATCCCTTAAAAAAAAAAAAACAAACAAGCAATTTCTGCAGCTTGAAAAATATCAAGACAAATTATTGAAGTTATTGTAGCTGGCTTGGGAAGATTTTCACATCACTTCCATCACAGAAAACAGCAAGACAATGCTGGGAAAGCTGAGGGCTGTCTTACTGTCGTCTAAATGCAATTGTAGGGTCTTAAGAAATCCTAAGAAAATATGTGCTTTTAATCCAGGAGACAGCTTTTAACACAAAACAGGCAATGTATACACAAACTGGAGCTGGATACATAGTGGAGTGCCCTTTCACTTGTGAATTTTCACTTGAACTTTCTATGCAGTCCACTGTATCCATCTTGATGGTTCTTTGAGTTCTCAGCATCAGTTGTGTAATGGAGTTTTGAGACCCCAAATGTCTGCAAAAGGCAAATTTGCCCAGTTGCCTTCTGTTGGCACTTTCATCAGCAACCTGCTCATAAGCTGCAGTTGGGGACCACCACCAGGTTACTTATTCAACTGAAAGGAAGTGAGAAGCTTAAGCAGTCAACCCTAGAATAAACAAAACTCACAGAAAAAAGAAAAGATGTGTGTCATTTTAACATTGATTTCTGTGCCAGAGCAGGTAAAAGACACTCAATTCTTTTGTTGATGATTTCACAGTGCTCTTGCAAAACTGTTCGCTAAAGACAGAATAAATCGGTTTAAATTTAAATGGTTTCCTCTAACACTGTAAAAAATGGTCAAATGTTTAGATTTCATGCATGCTGCATAATGTAAGTGCTGTGCTGGAGAGTGCAGATGGATTCCCAACGTTACACTAGTCGGTCCAAGTGATCATGGAGCTCGGTGGACTTTGTGAATATGTATTGAGTCCGTAACCTGGGGCTGAAGGTCCTGATCCCTCGGAGCCTGCAATAGCTGCCGGTGACATGGTAACCGCAGTTCCTGTCATGTCAGTGATCGGGAGATAAAAGGCTATTGAGCGTGGGGATGCTTGGAGCTGAATAGGAGCACTGCAGCAGTTTCAGTGCGAGAGTCTCTATACATGACATTCAAGACAGATTCTTTCTTCTCTTTTTCAAAACAAAGAAACAAATGAAACAGGAAACACTCAGCAAAGAAGCTCAGATGCTTTCTCATCCTCCTCCTCCAGGCCTTGGTGCACTGCACTGTGGATGCAGAGGGAGCATGGTAAGCATCACTGTGAGCTTGCAGCGTTAACGCAGAAGATAACGCAGAGGATGTGATGTACAGGCAAAGAAAGGCCTCTGCTCCAGAGGTGCTCTGGCCCTATTCCAAGAGCAGTTGATAAGCAGTTCTGAATGTTTTGCCTATTGGCAGTAATGTGATCTTTCCAAAGGGTAAGGTATTTTAGTTTGGACATTGCAAGCTTCATTGTCGACCAGCCAGATAAAATGACTCTTCTGACATGTTGCCTGTGCTGTCATCTACATGCATTAAAATATCATCCTGGAAAGCAGACATTTAGTGTTTCATTACCCGGAAAAATAAGCCAGGTTCCCTGCAGAGGTGAGCCCAGTGTGCCCAAGTAGGTATGTGCATGACTGTATCCCAAAGGATTTTTTCCTGACATCCCCAATAATTACTTGTACTTGAGGAAGAACCAAGATATAGCAGTTCCAGCAAAGACTCCTATTACAGGAAATACTAATGGGAGTTACAGATTTTAATTTAACTCTTGATCACGTACCTGTGGCTTAGATGTCTCAGGCCAGACTTGTACTACATGAATGGAGTCAAGGGAACAGTGCTTGTTTAGCCCTTTTGGGAGATCTGACTCCCCGTGTTCTTTATCTGTTTGCCTCTTGTGGAACCTTATGTACAGTGTTTTGGTAGTTTCTGGATAAACTCTGGGAAAAAATTTTCATCTGGTTTTTGATAGCATGGTCTTGTTGCTGTATTTTTTTCTAGATATAAAGTGAAAAAACAGAGCAAGAGGCAGATACCTATTTTTGGAAGGTGAGAAGTCCCTCTCATTTTGACCAACTGTGGGATTGGAAACAGAAATTCACTTGCTGTGAAGGTTATGAGTTGCAGCTCTCAGAGGGTACGTGGGAATGAATGCTGTGGTCGATGCAAAATCTTTGAACTGCAGGAAGGGCTAGCAGAAGGGTAAACACAGTGTGTTTGGGGTTTTTGGTTTGAAAAACAACCAAAACCATGCATCAGGGGAGAACTCAGAAAGTTTTCTTTCTCATGAGCCTGAACTTTAGAAATGGTTCTCCCTGGGCATGTAAGAACCATCCATACAGGCTCAGATACGACTTAGATAGTTTGGGGAGACGCTAAGTATGGAAACCATCTTGCAATTACTGCTGAGAATAGGATACCTCAAATGAGAAAATTTAGCCCCATGCTCTACACCTTTTTCCTGGCAAGGAAATCTTGGTGGCTCGAAGGTGAGAATCCTTCAAGTGCAGTGAATGCAAAGAGAAACACTGTGCTTTGCACTTCCTCAGGGGGTCCATAAAAGTGTATCTTTCATGTGTCCACGAGCAAGGAATAACTAGGATTTGCTTATTGTTATACTCACATCACAAACTAAGCAGCAACAGGAAACTTCAGAGAAGAGGACGTTAAAATTGCCTTGTATTGAATGTAAGAAGCATAGTCCAGGGACTGATATCATGGCCAGGGCTAGGACATGTCATGTTTGTGGTTGAGCTGGGTAACTATGCTTTCTCTTGGGACTAGGAGTGCTGGGGAATGTGTCCGCATCATATACCCACGAAGACGAAGGTTCAGGTGCTCTGAATGAAAGGGGGTTGAGAATATAGCTTTTCCATCCTGGAATGCACTGTCATGGATTTCTAAAAGTGCATGGAGGTCAGGACCATCCTGACCTGTCTACACAACCCTGATCTTCTCCTGGGTACATTATTGTGAAAGTTGTGGCATTTCTGTGTTCATGTGCTTTTTTTCCCCAGCTATTTGTAATTTTTGAAGGCTTCAAGGACATGAGTCCCCTGGAATGCCAGCTATGCTTCTCCCACAGGAGGGCTGCAACAGGCCCCTTTGGGCACCTTGCCCGGCACAAGCCACAGAGCCTCAGGAAGGAGGAGGGATGGGGAAGGTGCTAGGGTGAAGAGTTGTGGAGAAGAAAGTGATTTACAAAAGAGGTGATTTGAAGATTGCTCTGCCTCAGGATGTTTAGCTGAGTGTGAATGTAATTGATTGATGATTGCCAGATAAACAAGAAGTCTACTGGAGTTTTGCACAGATATGGGCAATATTTTCTATGTAACTCAGAGGAACTGCCTTTTACTGGAAAGAAAGATTTCTCTATTTCTTTTTCTTTTCTTCACTCTTTCTCTCTTCCTTCCATGGGTCTGTGATACTAGTTTTCTGCAAATTAGCTGTTTTTTCTCCTTCCTGCTTCCAGAGCTGGTGCTTCTGGAAAACGAGGTGGAAGAGCCCATCATGGTTTGCAGACTGCAATGATGCCCCAAGGACTGTGGGCAACTCCCATCATGTGATGGGGGGTTTCTGTGACCCTCTGCTTCCCCAGAAACTGTCCTCCCTGTGGCAGCAGTTTGGGAGCAGCAGACAGAGTCTGAAAGCGTTAACAAAAAGTCTCTTTAAACTGTGACTCACCCGCTTCCCCTGCCTGGCAGGTCTCTGCTTGAAGGATTTACTCTGCCCCTCAGTAATTTTTTTATTCGGGCTGATCATCAAGTGCAGTGATCCCTCAAAGGGTGTTTTATTTCTTAAGCAGGCAATCTTCAGCAGGGTATAACTTCAACAACCCTCTGACATAAACTTTCAGGCCTAATGCAGTGATATATTCACAGGTTTAAGGGCAGAGCAAAACTCCAAATGAGTGGGACAGGTTAAAAAATAATAATAAAAGAAGGCTTTTCCTTTCACGTAAGAACTGGCTGATTTGTGGTTTGGACACCCCCACTAGATACTGAACAGAGGGCATGGAAAAGGTTTGTTCGACTTGAGCGTGACATTCCCTGCTCTTGTAGCTTTTGGCAGGGCTGCAGTCCAGGCTGGTCCCCTGCTGGCCCCGCTGGCTTGCTCTCTCCAAGGTGTTGACAGAGTTTTTCAGCTGCACCAGAGGCCGCAGATCTGGTGTCAGGCTTTGAGATACACGTCTTGATAAACACATCTGCCTCCAGCAATTGGCAGTGCTCTTTCTGGAAAGGAAAACAAAAAGTGGCTTTATGTAAACAGGCTCAGCGGTGTGTGAGGTGCAGCACAGCATGGCTTGGGAGGCATGGCTAAGCTTTTGCCCCTCCTGCCGCTGGGCTTTCACTGATGGGGAAGTGGCCACTTGCTGACAAGGCATTGGCAGGCACTATGCCTTGCCGGGCTATGTGAGCAGCCACTGCTCCACTGGCTGCCCTCCGCCAGGGTAGAAGGGTTGGCCAGGTCACCATGGCTGCCCTGACAGAAAACGTGGTCACCTCACCATCCACCATGGCTGCCCCAGCCAGCCTACTGTTATTAAAATGTTCTCAGTGGATCTACTTCCATGTGACTTGGCCCTTTAGCCACCATTAGTTTGAAATGCTGCCCAGTGGTGGCTGTTTACCTTATCTGGTGTTACTCACAGCCCGCGGAAATGACATATATAGGTCTTGATGAGACAGCATGGCTTTTGGGAGGGCAGAAGACACCCTTAGTCTTAGGGAAGTGCCCTCCCTGCTTCCAATCCCTGCTCCTTTTTGGTGTTACCTGATCATAGAATCATACAATCATTAGGGTTGGAAAAGACCTCTAAGATCAAGTTCAACCATCAGTCCAGCACTGTCAAGTCCATCACTAAACTCTGAATATTTCCAGAGATGGTGACTCCATCACCTCCATGGGCAGCCTGTTCTAATGCTTGACCACCCTTTCAGTGAAGAAATTTTTCTTAATATCTAATCTAAACCTTCCCTAGCACAACTTGAGGTCATTTCCTCTAGTTATTTCCGCTTGTTATTTCAGAGAGGAGATGGACTCCCACTGAGTGGTCTGTGTCTGGAAGATGGCTGAGAGAGGGATCATCCCTTGCTGAACATGAGTGCTTTGTAGAAGTATGAATAATGGTGATCTCTTGCACCCTGCAAAAAGAGCTGTTAGCTGTGTCTGTGGCTGAGGGAGAATGGGTTTCTCTTAAATAGAAGTAACAAGGTTGGGTCAGGACTAGCCCCATTCCAGGAGGATGGTAATTTCCCCTATGTGTCTCTTGTAAATGGGAACATTTTTATCGGGCTTATATAGACACTGACTGGTGTTTTTGGACTGATGCTATAGCAGTAAAATGAGAGTTGCTAAACTCCCTTGCCTGTTTACTAGGAGAGAACAGAGTGGGGAGCATTTGAAAACCAGCACAGCTCCTTGGAGCCTATGATCATCTTTTCTTCTGCCATCTCTCACCTGATGGCTGTTTCAGACTGCTGTATGAAAGAACCTTTTAAGTCTCTGCTCAGTGACTTCCTGGGACCCTTGAAGATGACTCTGGCATAAACACAGTATGTAAATGCTGGATTCTTCCCACTGCAAATGATTCTGTCAAAGGCTGATGATGCTCCTGTTCAACAGGCAGTACCAGGTTTGACAGTTGTTTGTCAGGAGAATAAACACTGCTTAAGCGCTAGGCATGAATAAGAATCTTGAAAAAAAATCAGTGGGCTTAAGAAAATAAAAATCTAGAGCAGATGTTGAAAGTCCCTTCTTTTCATATTGTATCCCCCCTGAGGGGAGAAAGGGAGGAAAAAAACCTTGCGCATAAATGCAGCCTAAAGAAGGAAATGGCTCCCTGGTGGGGGCCTTCCTTTATATCTTGAAACTCCTGAGGCTGTCTGCTGTTCCCTGGTTAGTTATCAGGATAGACTGGGGCACAGCAACCATTCTGCAAATGCATTCTCCCCCAGGGCTCAGGGTGTTGAACAGAGCTGCTGGAGACTTTTACCTTCCCAGCTGGGTACACGTGGCAAACTTCGCTTTGCAACTGTACATTTGTAAGGTTTCCTCTGGGGCTCATGATTTTCCTGTTTCTGAAGTGGCTGGGGAACACTAAGCTTGAAGGGCAGGGTGTGTTTGGAATATACTGCTCCTTTTGTATATTCTTCCCTTTCTTAAATCAGAGTTTGATTTAAAATGCTGTGGCTTGAACAATTCAGTGCAAGCGAGAAAAATAACACAGTGGGGGGTAAGAACAGAGCATGGTTTCATTCTCAGTCATACTAATCATCTGCCTTTACAACAGACTGCAATATGTTCGAGGGAGTGATTTATCCCTCAGCAGTACAAGGTGACTTTAATAGGAGACTCCATCCTTCCATCCAGAAGCCCTTATCCCTCAAATGTCTTTTATTCCTGTCAAATGTATTTTCTTCCTATAAATTCCCTTGCACAAACTATACTTTTGAAGCAGTGGGATTATGCATCTTGTGCCTTGTAAACCATTGATGGCTTTGGCCATATTTTGGTATAGGAGTGTGTGAGGATCAAGGAAATTTGGGTGCTATGGAATATGAGGACTATTCCCCTCTCCCCATCTACACAATTAGCAAGGTCATGGTGCCTTGTAGGTTTACTTCTATAAGTGGAAAAACATGTAAGCTCTAGCCTTTTTTTTTTTTTTTTTTTTTTTTTTGCAGAGAGCTGGTGTGGCTGTCGTGTGTTGTTACCTGTTTGTCAAAAGAACAGCACCAGTGTCGTAAAACAGCCTGGATGCAAATAAGGGAAAAGATGCGTGTCCTGGATTGGTAAATGAACCCTCTGTGTTTGCTATGACCTCTTCTTCCTCTGCTGATTGTGGATCATAACGATCGCTGCCATTTGGACAGGAATAATTAATGAGGTAAGTGTAGGTTAGTGGCTTGTGAGCAGCCAAGGGCAAGGCTGCCTGTCCATTTCAGCTCAGCCGAAACCATGGGGGGCACTTCCTTCCTGAGTCAATAGTGATCCTGTAATGCTAACAAAAGACCCTCATTGATCATTGCCCTCTGGTAATTGCTGCCAGTGTGAGCCTGCCTCTCACAACTTGTTGACATCTCTGGACAATTTGACTCAGCCCCTTTAAAAGGTCTCTATAAAAGAAGCAGGCTAAGGTCTGTAACAGTGTAGGTCAGGAATGTAAGGACAAATGAGATTCGTCCCCAAAAATGCCAGGACAGGGTACACATGGAGTTCTAAGCCAAGACACTTTTATGATGTTATAGGAGGTCTCCACATCTAGCTTCAGTGCTATTTTACTTCTCATTTACCTCACTGGGAGACCTGGCCAAAAAAGTGACATTCCTTTTCCACAGGGATTTGTATTGTGCATATGCAGAATACTGGCGTTGGTTTGAAACAAACACAAACCAAACTGACCTTTTTGAGGGAAATTGTACCGTTCTCCAAGCGGGAAGTTTCCCATATTCAGCAGGGTCTTTGTTTGCAGGTGTTCTCAGAAGTTTCACTGTGGATCAGTTGTCAGGGTAGGGAGAGCTAGTGTGAACTCTGTGGTATATATTCTTGCCTTGACATTTATTTTCATGAATTGTCCTTGGCTTGTTTGTACCCTGCTCGTAGACAAACTTGTCTGTAGGTAAAGGCCTTACATTCCAGGAACATTCTGAGGAACTGAGGCAGAGGTTGCAAGAACCTTGGCTTGGAAGAACATTAGTACAAACTGAGATGCTTCAAATGAAACATCCTGGGTACCAAGAAATTACTCAGCAGCTCTATTGTCTTGGTTCTTTGATGACATAGAGACTTCTATTCCTGACATATTCTTCAGGAAACCTAAAAAACAGAGTATTATTTCAAGTGAAATTCACCATGGATTGCTGGAAAAAAGAAGATAGAAAGAAAATAAATCCAGTGAGAAGCATCCTAGTGACTCCTGCACAGAAGCAGAATGTGGAGGGACAATTTACTGACACTGCTGCTTCATTCCATGGCTCTAGGATGGAGAGAGGTGCCTCAGGGAAGCATGGCCAAGAAAGAATTGGACACCTAGTCTACACTAGATGTTGTCATGAAGTAAGCAGAGGTCCATGACATCATTCCAGCTCTGGAAATAGAAGATTGCTCACAGAAGAAATGAATTTCTTGCTGAAAGGTTGGGAGCTGGGTTCTTCATGGAAATTTCACATTTCTGCTTTTTCTTCTGGGTTAGCTGGTAATGCAGTCTTTCAGTGATTGATGGTTGTCTTGCATCTGATGTGCAGGTTTGATGTTCTAGTAACACCAGATGACAATTTACCCTTTACAATATTGTTGAATTGATAAATGCAGACCTTGTTTATTAAGTACAGCTGACATTGTCTTGCCAAGGACTCATGTAAAACAGATCTGGGTAAGACTGCAGTTCAGTAATGACAGCTTATATTAAAAAAGCAGCATAAGGCTGGAGATTTAGCACAGGATATTGGTTTTCTACAGATTGTAGTAGAGTAGATCAGTGTCTCATCTTGCCAGTATAGATAAATAGAGTAACACGGTATGTGCTGCGTGGAGATCTTTTGAAGGACACTGGAAAACTAGGGGATTTTTTCAGCTGTCAGAATTCCTGTAGTAATTTTGGGAAGAGATGCCCCAGTACCCAGGGCCAGCATCTGCCATTCCCTCTCTCTCGCACTATTGCTTTGTGAACTGGTACCATCTATCCACCAAAAATAGCCCCCTCAAGTAGTATTTAGAGGAAGGCTTGTTAAGGTGTGAGATGTCTTGCTGTGTAATATCTTAAGTGAGGTGTTTATCAACACCCAAAAATGGCTGTATGTTGTCCCAGCCCCATCCTGGTTATTCCATTATTTTCTGTCCTGCATACCGTAACTTGGCCTCTCTGTTAAACTCTGCTGTTTACCTGCCTGGCCCACAGTTAGGGCTGCTACTTCACTGTGGTCCAAGAGACCTTCTGGGAGAGAGCAGGGTGGACAAAGTAAACACACGGACCTCAGCCAGACCCTCAAAGGCCTGACTGTCTGTGAGCATGTTACAGTGGTCCTCTGTAGTAAGTTGCACACTGGCAGAGCTGTGGCACACTGACATTCAGCCACAGCCTTCTGAATCAGCCCTCTGAATACTGCTCAGCATATGAGAACCTTGGGACATATTCACTAGTGAAGAGCAAGAAGACCCTTTTCTTCCTGAATGACAGTCAAAACTAAACATGAGTCATGCACAGACTGTCCTGGTCAGGCTTTCAAATAGCTGATTTGGGAAGGCTTTCAAATAGCTGATTTCCAGGTCCAGGAAAAGTGCTGCCATGTCAGTCTGGCTCCTTATGCCTCTCTGTCATACTGCTTAAAACGGTTTACCTGAGAGTTTGTAAACGATAAGTGGATTTCCCTCCCCTGAAATGCATAACCCCAGAGAAAGACACCTCTGCTTTCTGTGTCCTGCCCTGCTATTTCTTCCTTGAGTGTTTTCTCAACCTTATCTGACTGAGTTCTGTCTTTTCATCTCGCTGCCTGACTCAGTTGTGGCACCACAAGGGTGACTAACTAGACTGTTGGAAAGAGATCTTAAATGGAGGAAGCAGTTATAGAAACAAACAAGCATTAGAATTATTCTTCTGACTCCTAGTTTCCTTAATGTCTTCCACTGTGAGCCAGTGCAAGGTATTATGAGGCAACTCACTCACCTTTCACAAAAGAAATCCCTCCTCAAACACTTTTGGAATTCTTACCTCGTCCTCTCCAGCCAGAGGTATATATATATGGAAAGATATAATATTTTCCTGACATTTTGTATTACTCCATTCACAGAGACTTCTTTTTTTTCCAAATAGGAAAAAATAACATTTCTAAAATGAGACATCGTCTGATGATTATTTTAAAGGTAAGGCAGCTGGTTCTTCTGGAATACTGTTTTTCTTGGTCTTAGCCTAAACCTCACTGGGGGCTTGGATGCTACAAGCAGACTAGCATTTCCTTATCAGGCAAATAGGAAAATAGGATGTAGCCTGGAGAGACAGGGTAGGTACTTTTCATAACCAAAAAATGATCTAGGATGAAGCATTTTCAACACCAGAATACCACAAGAAGCACGTAAACCTTAGTAAAGAAAGAAAAAGAATAGCAGTCAATTCACAAAATATGCATCAGCCATTCTTGCAGAGAAGCAAGACCTACAAAAAATGACTTGTGAGTGAGAGGTCCAGGGTGATGTTTGAATCCTTGATTGTTCAAAATAAGCTTTTGGACTGTGAGTCCTGAGGTACAATTTGGCCAGCCTGAAATATCAAAGCTAAGGGAAAAATGAGAAGGGAAACAGAAGACATAAAACAGGGACAAAGGGCTGGAGAAGTTTGAAGATGCAGTTTTGAGTGTATTTGCATTTTGTTCAAGGGGAAGCAATCAGAAAAGATGTAGCAATACTCACCTGTTTAGACTCCATCCTGGAATGTGCAAAAAATCAGATACCAAAAAGTCAGATAGCTCATGGGCTGACTGGGAATTGACTTCTCCCTAACGTAGATGCCTAGTTTCTTCAGATTACTTCAGAAAGCCCAGTCTTTGCGTTTGTCAGCTGCCACAGAGTGAGTTGGGGCAGAAATGAAGGTTTGTGGAGCTCAGCTCTGTCCCAGCTGCCCCCACATCCTACACTCCACAGTTTTCTGTCCCTGTGTGCCATCAGTGATAGATGGGTTGTTGTAAAAAACTCTGCTTAAGATTACATTGTTGTGAAAGGCCTCTGAATGTGGCCAGTCTTCCAGTGCTTGTAAAGCATTGGACCTGTTGAAAATATGGAAGAAAAGTAGAAAAAACTGTAGTGTAAGTGTTGCATTATTAAGTGCATTTGTATGCGCTTGTCTTCAAACCACTGAAGCCTAAATCTCTAGAAATGAGTGATTGGCTTAAAAAGGCCTGTAATGTGAACATCATGCAACTGATTTTCATTGAAGACAATTACCTGGGCAACATTATTTGGGAGATGTGTTGGTTCATGGTGCTTGTTATCCAGATGGGACTGGATGTCATTAACCATCAGGGAGTATGGAAAGGAAAGAGCAGAATATGTATTATTCCCAGCAGGGTGGCTTTTAACCCCTTGATGAAGGGAGCCAGAATTTCCTGAGGCTTAGGAGGCAATTCTGGTGCCAGAGCTAAAGGAGATATGGAGTTCATTTTATTTTGAGAAGGTTTTATGAGTTGATCTCTGGCATTTCACACAGATGGATTCCACCACATTCTCACACGTGCAGTAGGGTTTTTTCTCCCTGACAAAGGTAAAGCAGAGATATGCAATTTGCATGAAGGCTAAATATATATCCAACCAGGACAAAAGACAACTGCTTTCTTCCTTCAAAGTATTTAGCATAGTTCAATATTTTGGTTTTGCTTCCACTTATTTTCTAGGTGCAGTTCAAAATGCTGATACCTCAAACCTTTTCCAGTTCACATTTTAGCTGTATTAGAGCTCTCTGCATTTTTATGCTAAGCTTTGAGACTACCCAGGAAACTAGAGTTGCCTGCGCCTACTCCCTGTTACCACCTCCATCCACATTCACTTTAAATTGATCATAGTTTTACAAAAAGCTTCACCTTGGCTCCAGAGACATGCTGAATTGCAGCAAAGTGAACTCGACTTTTTTGCTCTGCTATGAAATCTGAAGGCCCAGGCATTTTCTCCCGGTTTCAGCTTTCACAGGAACAGTTCCATGCAGCTTGAGTCCTTTGAGAAGTGCCAGGCTCCTAATGAAAAGGAGGTGGAATTGCTAGTTGAGGTTTCATGAGCAGGTGGGAGGGAAAGAAAAAGTGAAATTCTGCATTACCCAGAGCTTGTGCTGACAGATGAATTAAAATGTAAATCTAAGCTAAGATTTCCAACACCAGGACATAAAGTTAAGCTCGTGGGTTTCTCCTCAGTCTCTTAAATAAATCCTAATTTTAAGAAACCCTCACTGCTCCAGCATTCCCCTGTAGAAAATTTAAACAGGGTTTTAGGAGAATCCAGTTATAAAAGCCTTGGCCCAGTTCTCTGAATATATGCCACTGTAAATCACGATTCACAGTTAAAAAGGGGAAGGAAACCACAGCTTTAAAATTGAATGAGATGCTGTTCTTGTGTTCAAAGTCTTTGCAAAGTGTGAAGAAAATATTAAGATCTCCACCAAACCAAAAGTGAGACTCAAAACAAAACTAATCACCAAACCCAGAGTGTGCTGATGTGTTCAAGAGGGAAAAAAACCTCACTCATAAAAATCAACAAAAGAAAAACCCAAGAAACAAAGGGAAAAAAAGTCACATTTTCTGGAGTAAATCTCTACGTTGAGATTTTTGGGCAAGACCATTTCTCTGTCAGACAAAAGGCAGGAAAAAAGAGTCCTACTGGAATTTTGCTGCTCTGCAGTGGAGTGTGCTGCTTCTCCTGGCTCTTTTTGGGAACTATAAAATATCTGAGAAGTATAAAATATCTGAGATTTATTTAGTGAACCAATGAAACCGAGTTGAGTAGTTCTGATGAAAAGTGCTGCTGCTCATTTGGTCTCTTTGCTGGGCCTCTAATTGCCCTTGAAAATGTGGTCCCTGGTCAGCTACCTCTGGAAATTTCTGCCTGGCCCATCTCCCATGCCAATGTGAGGCACACAACAAACAGTGTGAGTGTGCATCTTTGATATATTTCGTGGTCACATCTTTTCTGAAACTTGCTGAGATGATTTGCTGAATCAAGACACAAAACCAGTTTGGGATACCTTTTATTTGGCTGACTGAAGATGACTGAAGCTGACTGAAACATATGACAGATTTCTTTTTGTATGTTGCGTGGATGTCAACGAGCCCTGTCATGTGGCTGTGCTGCAATGGGATTTGGATAACATTTTCTCATCCCTCATTCCACTGGGAGAATTGATCCACCAGGGTTTGTTTTGGCAGGAGCTTGCCTATCGTAGATTGCAGAGCGCATGGGAGAACTTCCAGTGGCTAGGAGTGGACATGACATTTTTTTTAATTAGGTATTTTGTTAAGTATTTTACTTATTCTAAACATCAGCAACTAAGATTCTTTTAAAACCAGGAAGAAAATGCATAAATAATTACTTAGATGTCTTTGGGTATGAGGTCTTGTGGCAGCAGAAATGTGACATGACACTTTGCAAGGGGAGACACCATTGTTTAAAAACAATTAGGCCCATTCCAGCCTATAACTTCCATGGACATTCATATCTAGAATGACAGTAACCTCATGTATGCAAGGAATACAGTGTTGAGAAAATGAGGCAGCGAAATAATCCTGCCTTTTTATAAAGTCGAGAATGTTTTTAAACCAGGCAATAATCACCCATTCCAGCCACAAATTCTGGAAAAAAGCCCATGTTGAGTTCTGAAAAGTCACCAAATTCTTCTTCTTGTGAGGCTGGAAAGAGCTGCGACTATCTGTGCCATGTATTATTTTGGGCCGGGAACTCGACTCTTAGTTTTAATCTGAAACAGCCTTGTGTTTGGTTGCATATGCCAGCTGCTGTAGGCTGCGTTAGGCAGCAGTGCAAGCTTTCCTGTGCAGGGATGGAAGGGAAAAAAATGACTTTCTGCCTGGGACCACAGGGAGTCTGATGCTGGCTGAGCTGGGCAGATGCTCAGAGAATTGGTGATCTGTAAACAGAGGGTTTAACACCAAGCTCTTCAGCAGTGTTTGCAAAGCCAGCCTAGTCATATCCCTTCCAGGTGAGGTGAAGCCTGAACAGGTAGTGTTGCTGGGAAAAACCTTTGGAAGTTGAAAAGGATGTCCTGCTGTCCAAGGCATGAGGCTGTGCTCAGCTGCTCAGCGCTGGAAGCCACTCGCTATCTGCACGGGGTGGTACCTTTACGATGGTTGGCTTTACAAGATGCAAAAACTGACTCTGCTCAAGGGTCATCAGCTCTTATTGGCTAATAAAATCCACACGCTAGCCACAGGCACTGTTGGTCAACGTGCCTCTTTGCTTATGGCTGTATAAAATGATACCATACTGCTTGGCGCAGCTGTACACAGGGGAATTACATTTAAATTTGCCCATAAAAGATCCATTACTTTACAGCAATATTAAAAGAAACCATTTATGAGTGTTAAATTTTTATTTAAATATAATCCTTACCATGTGTTGGGTGGAAAAAGGCAGCAGCCCGTAACATAAAAAAGGCATTCTCAGTATGTGGAGCTTTAGAAGTGCTTAATTTTTTTGGGGGAGAGCGAGTGCTGTTTTGATTGGGGGTAGTTCAATTTCTGCCTGGCCAAACCATGCAAGAAATTGTCTATTTGTTTATTTATTTGATCATGCAGAAGCATAATGTTTGCCATAATTATGTGTCTGAGCTCTGGCATATGAAGGAACTGAAAGAGTGAACTATTCTGCTCCCCACCCCAAATATCACCTAATGCAGGGTATATGGTATGGTCAAACACTGTGGAAGCAGCTGTGCCCTCCCCATATCTCCCCACTCTGCTTTCCTGGTCCGTATGCCATACTGTGTTCACCATACCCGCAACACTGTCTGATTTTCCTCTAGCAACAAAGTAAGTTAATTTTCTTGTGTTGACAAAGTAGTGCTCTTCTCCTAATACTCCATGATGGATTGTTCCAAAAGCCACCTTAAGCTCTTGCAAACCTCTTGCCAAGGCTGTTAGACAAGGCAAGAGCTCACAGCCACTTATCCTTGAAAGATTCTTCTCAGGTTGAAATCCCACTGCTAGCAGGGGCAGTGGGAGGCATGGGGAGAGCACAGCTGGAGCATCTGACATACAGTCGATGTAGGCAGTGGCCCTAAGTAGCAAGTTTCATTGCTGCTTCAGAAAAACACAGGTAGTCACTACTGCTGGCTTCCTCAGCCTTCCTCTCCAGTCGCTCTACCTAGAGCCTCACTGAGATTTCTATAAAACTGGTTTTCATCAGGAACGTTGCTTTTGACACACGTCTGAACTTTCCTCTTTTGGGGAATTCCAACATTTTTGTCAAGAAAGAGAAGAAAAATCAGTCAGGCCAAAACATTTGTGTGAGAAACATAAATTTTTTGAAAGGGAGCAGCTGCTGGATTTTATAGTTTTCTTTTGTTTGAACTTATTTTTTTCCCTTATTTTTTTTTAAAAGGAAAAACCTGACCTATGTTCTTTTTCCTTTGTGCCTGTCAAAATTTTCCTTAAGAAAAATATTCAATCATCTCTTCTTATGGCTACGAATGCTACTGGAGGCATCTCACAAGGCCTCTACCCAGAGAGACAGAAAAAGGAAGAGCAAGAAAGATCCTTGCAGCCTTTTCCTTTTTAAAGCGTTGTTTCAGAAGTGCGCAGAGGTTTCCTCAGAACCTGTAATACAAAATACAGCAATGGGCATATTTATTTTTTCAAATCTCCAGGACAACTGGAGATTTTTCTATTGACCCAAAGAAATCATATCCTATTATTGTAATTAATTATCCTATTAATATCCTGTTAATGTAATTATTACTGAAATGTTGGTGCATCCAGCTTATCCCAGTATCTATGTTAATAGTCAACTAAAAATCTGTGTAGAGTAATAGTGCCATTTTTAGTTAACAAGGCAAATCCTGACAACATACTAACCATATTTTTTTCTCAGCATCCATGTCTGAAGACATTTTCATTCCTTACAGGAGAATGAAAAAATATGGCATGCAATATGAGGAATAACTTATCCCAGACAAAACACAGAGTAGAATGCAAAGAAGAACAAATATAATTTGTTGTCTGATGTTTATTCTGTAGTGATGCATTTGTGTTGTACCATTTTCCATGCTTTTCTTGTACCATTTTTCTTTTTGTTTGCATCTTACAAATGTTATAGAAAATGAAGGGAGCATAGCAGAAAGGGTGAATAAAATTTGCTTATCTGTATATGTAATTAGAATTGGAGCAGGACACAAGCATGGATTAAACAAGTAGAAAAGAGAAAATAGTAAACTTTTTTAAGCGTTATGTAAGCTAGTACAAAGCATTTCCTAATCTAGCATTGATTAAAACCATCGTTAACTTTTTCTAGGCTGAATTCTTATTCTGGAATGACCATTTATTACACAATCAGTGTAGGTCAGTGGCAATCTTTGGACTGGGCCTTAAATCCAGGGTGGCTCTGCTAAAATTGGTGCTGGTACTTCAGATTAAGACCATAGCCACTGAGATCAGAATCTGATCCACAGCCTTAGCTCATATTGTTCCAAGAGGAGTAAATCTTGTTAAGTATGTGTGTTTTTTCCCCTGATTTTGTGGGGTTCCCTTCAGTATTCCAGCCACTCCCTTCACCTCTAGTTGCATGGCAGTTATTCCCATCAACAAGTCACAGTGGATGTGCTGTAAAGTCGCAGAATGGAGCAGAGATTAAAATTGCTCTTGCAAATACATCCAGTGCCTTCAGGAAGATTAATCTGAGCGAAGTACCCGAAAAGCTGGAAAAGCCTCCATATACTTTTGAATGCACATATTATTTGGAGCTGATTGCTGTTTCTCTGGTGCCCTGTAAATCCTTGAGGAATGCAGCTGAGATCTGGGATCTTCCGCAAAGGGATTTAAAGAGGTTGTGAACAGAAAAATGGAGGATTTGTCTGACTTTTATAAATCTGACAGTTTTAATATATTTTTATAGAGAATTTTTTAGTCATACACTTATTAATAAAACTATGCAGCTTGAGAGAATCCTACATGAACCATGCAGTCCTATTAGCCATGGCTGTATTCAGTATTAATAAGTTTTTGCCAGAAAATTTGGATCAATAATTTTCAGGCAAGAGGTTTGCTCATGAGCTCTTTTCTATTTATTACTTGTGATTGACCACGTAGCATGGCTTTGCTTCCTTACTTCAGTAATAAAGATGGGAGTACAAATAATGAATTTCTGTGTTCATACAGAACCAGTGGCCAAAAATCTTGACAAAAAGGTGTCACACTGAGATAATGCAGCTCATATTCAAAATGTGCAAGTGGATTTATTTCGCTTCATGACTCCTGGTGTCCTACACAAAATAATCTCCTTTGGGTTTTGGTAGAATTGGTTCATTTAATTCTTTTAAATCCAGATGTAGTAGTGAGTGGGATTCAAAGATGAGGGGCAATCCAAATGCTCAGCCTTCAGGGCCTTATATGTCTTTTAGGTTCCCAGTCTGTCTGAGCTATCTATGTAGTCAGGAGTATTAGTTGAAGAACAGATCATAGACACCTTTAGGAAAAATGCTGTGAACATTCTGAAATTGCTGAGTCAAATTCTTTCTCATTTTTTGATATCAAACCAATTGTTGATGCAGATCTAAGGGCATTTGCTCTGTGGACTGTAGATTCCATGAATTTAATATAGATGCACAAATGACATCTTAGTTAAAACTTTCACTAGAATAGTATTTCTGATACTGTGTATTTATCACTGTTTTGCAGGGGTCAGTTTTCCAAACAAAACAGTAACTGCTGAATAACTAATCTCAGACATGAGGAGTCTGGTAGTTTTTTGACAAAGTATAGTGCATTTTGGGACAGACAGTTACAATTTGCAAATGTGTTCCTGTTTTGGCAAAACTGTCACGGAGAGAGAGAGAGAGTTCAGATTCAGACCAGAATTTCAGGACAAAACGTGAGAGAGAAACCCAGAGCACTCAGTAATCCAGAGGGTTTTTCCGGCACCTTAAAGGGGTGGGAAATCCCATAGCTCAAGCATTTGGGAAAGAGTGTTTCCTGGTCTCTCCCGTGCAGGCAATTCCACTTCATACAAATCTCTGTGGGTGTCCTTAAGCAGGACACTGAATCTGAGATACTGTGATTCCAGAGAGTATCTGGATCAGGAGTCCATCATAACATTACTCACAAGCATGGAAAGAGGGAGAAGAGAGGAACTTATCTTCTGCCTGAAACAGAGTGAGAACGTTTTTGAGACTTTTTGCTTTCTCAGTGTAGGAGGGAAACATTTTTTATCCATCACCAGGAATGGAGAGTGACTATAAAGGCAGTCCAGGGCCTGTAAGCTGATGCAAATTCAAGTTGCTAGCATATTGGTAGAAAGCAAATTAATGGGAGAACAAGTTCTTCTCCCTCTTGCATTGTAATGTGCTATGTAGAGACAAGAAACTGCTGCTTCTCCGTTCTATGGATTTTCTGCACCCTATTTTGAGTTTTTCTGTATTATAGGCTACCTCTGATTCTTCTTCAGGACAATATAGGTGTTCTGCTGCATTCCTGTCTAGGCTAAGCGTAAGGACAGACCTAAATTCTACAGAGCATTTGACTCTTGTCAGAGGAAAAAATAGTTATTTGTCTTCTCCTGACTTGAATGTAGTCTACAGTTTAGGTTTTTTTAATAGGGCTAAGTGAGAAAAAACTTACTGATAGAGGTTTTTTTATTTAGTGCTCTGTAGAGCTCTGGATTTTATTTAAAGATTTTTTTTTCCCTGCATTGGATATTTTAAAATTGAGTTTGACTAATGACCTTTCAGAAAAGTCAGACCATTTGTCATCTTGCATGAGAGAATGTAACTGGTTGTAGCCAATTTTTTTTAGAGATTTATTTAGATTTTTTTTTTTATTGTTCCCATACTGCTTACAGAAACCATTTGAATCTCATTCCCTGGAGGAGAAAACAAGAAACATATTTGTGATCATTTGTTAATATGAGTATCTTCCCGAGATGCAGACACAGATACACTTGGTACATATCTTTGGCCGTGTTGTTTTGTGCCTCGTGTGACAGAATGGAATATGCTCACTCTTCTGACTGCTTGCCAGAGTGAGCCCAAGAAAGAGTCAGGATTTATTGCACAAAATCATTTGTAGAAATCCTGCCTTTCTACGGAGATACCCAAGATGTTTTCCTTCTTGTTCTTACTGTTGCAGGTGATTTACATAATTGTTGTGATCACATCTGATATACTCCACTGTACATCACTTTGTATGTGGTTTGTGCTATTGAAAAAGAAGAAATGGTGAAGCCGAAATTCTGTGTAATATTCAAGTTGTTGCACATGTATTATTTGACCTTGGATTGCTGTGATTTTTTTAGAAAAGGGCCAGTAAGGCTTGGTATGTAGTGGATAAAGCACTAGCTTTGCTCTTCAAATATTTTTATTAGAAATTTGGATCACAGTTCAAATCACAACTAGAAAACTAAATGAAATGGGTCTGTGTTTTCATCTGAGTCCCCCAATGGCTAATAATCCAGATCATAAAATATACCACTTAAACTTTGGCAGTCCTCTGTTCTCAGGAAGCTTTATTGCTTTGTATTACCTTAACGCGAAGATAGTCCTTTCAGGACTCAGTTCAAGCTGAGGTTATTCAAAGAACAAAGTTTGTATTTCTAACTAAATCTGGTCTGTGGATAAATGTAAGCTCTAATAGGTTTACAAAGCAAGCTTACATACCTTTCTGCTGTATCTTAATGAAATTTAGCTGTTTGGCAGGAAGGAGCGTCAAATCATTCCCCCTCTATATTCAAAATGGAGCCAGAATTAGGTGGGGACACCTCAGAAAAATTAGCCCTTGAATCCCCAAAGCCAGAAGCCTTCTGACATCATCACTGAGGGCTCAGATATTTTAAAGGAATTCAGCTCAATTTGGGATCAATAGATGCAAAAGGTCACAATTGGCAGCCTATACTTTTTGATCCTTACACCTCTCCTTACCTAGAGTGTCTGTGGGTCAGAGCATGGCAACCTGCCCTGTTCCTGAGGGGTGGCCGCTGTGGTTTGGGCGCTGCTTTTTGCCAGCAGAGCAGCCTCTGGGCCTCAGGACATGTGCTGAGCCCAGCTGCATCACAGGAATGGGAGCATAAGTGGCTAGAACTCCTCTGGGTTTACATGATGTAACTGGAGTCTCACTTTAGCCCTCAGCATCCTGTGCTGGCTGCATTTGATGTCATGGATGTGTGCTATTTTTCATGCTTTGATAATGAAAGTGGTGCCTTGCTTCAAGGGAAATCGGGCCTGGAACATCCTGTAGCATCTCAGAGACAAATGTGTTATCAATATTAACACCTTTTCCTAATGATTGATCTAAGCCACAGTAGTCCTTCCAAAAAAAGAGGCATGAATGCACTGTGAATTAAAATTTGACATCTTTCCATGCACACCAGAAATAAAGGCAAAAGGTTCATGCAAATGTCATGGATTGTGGATGGATCCCATCCAGGTGAAATTCCTTCTGGTTATTTTAAATATAACAACAACTGACATTAGATGCATTTTTTTTTACCCTGAAGGTGAAACACTTTTCATATTGTAGCTTAAAAACAGCTCTCAGTTGCATAAGTGTAAATCTGTGCCAAATAACTCCGGTGAGGCCAGTGGAGTTATTGGGGATTTACACGGGTGTAATTCTGAGTAGAGTTTGACCCTTTGTGGATATAGAAATGCACTCAATTTATTGCACTATTACACCACAAGCAGGTGTGCAGAGACATCCACCGGGGAAGGAAAAATATAAGTCCTAACTACAGGCCACTTCATATCCTTTTTCTCAGGCTTGCTGTATTTCCAAATCAAATCTCACAGATAGAACAAACCAACTTGAACTACTGGGTAATAACCACTCAAGGCCATTTCATCTTCAGCCCTATACAAAGCAAAGTGGGGTGTCTTTATTCCTACTATCTTCTTTTACAGTTTGTCCACTTCCCCAGCTGTAGTCTTACCTTGATGAGGGCTGTGGTGGCAGGAACTGGGTAGGTCTTTTTATGCTACCCTCTCATGGCATCTTGCTATACATATGTGCAAGTGAATGACTATAAATGCAGATGCATACACAGGGGGGTATTGTGCTTGTGATGGCACCTTTGATGATCTAAAATAATTTGCGTGCATGTAGTTGTCTGGGTGGGTTCCTGCTGAGATAGATACATACAGGGCCAGAGCTGTAGACCAGGTTTATTGCTTATCATCTGATATTGATTCAAGGTTGTGTGCTGCCACAGTGGGTACATAATAGTATTTTTAGGAACAAGTACTTTAAGTGAAATGATGGGATGAATTGTAGGAAAGTGACATATAATAGGAAAGTAGCATATGGAGACCTAAATTGGAGTTTGACCAGTATGCCTGGGTAAAGATCCTTGGGGCCAGAATGTATGTAAAAAAGGGCCAGCAAATCTTTAATGAGAGTAAATAATTCTCATTCTGGTTTTATGCTTCCTTTGAAATGATATCTCCAGCAGACTGTAGCCTCTTTCTTAAACCATGGACTTAAATGAAAGCAATATACTTTATGTCCTGTCTCATTATCATTCACATTCTTGGTCATGCCTCTTCATGGTGTATTTGTCTGCTTGCAATTCCTCCTTGCCGTCTCTCACCTTTGCCCACCATGTGTCGGGAAGGCTTTCCTGCCTCATAGTCCCACAGTTTCTACATCATTGTATTTCTGCCTTGAACAGCCCATAGGCCTTATCCACCTAGGAAAATGGTGAAAAAAATACTTGAAAATTTCTCTCTCCATGCCTTCTTTAACCCTGAAATCTCAGCTTGCGTTGCTGAGGCACAACACTGACAAACAACTTTGGTGATGTTTACTTGGGTTAAATCCTTTCCTTGTCTTTGTACCAGTTTGCAGTCATCACTCAAACTCCTCCTTGAGATCAGCAGTCTTTGGGGCAGGGATCTAACTTCTCATAATGTTAAGATACCATCATAATTCTCACAATAAGACATAATCATTGATGATCTTAATGTGAATAGTGATTATTCCCCAGATCAGTGCTGGATGGACAGATATGCAGATGGAGATTAGTTTTGAAACTTTGATCCCCAACAATTGAGAGTCATCTTTTATGCTTTCTGGTGTTGAGAGAAGAACATAATTTACTGCACTGGCTTTTGCTCTGCTGGGGCAACTCATGGTGCTTTGCTCATGAGATGCTGGACAAAGCTGGGAGAGGGCTATGTGCTCACACTGCTGTCTGAAAACCAGAAGCTTCAAATGAATTCCATGGGAAAGTCAAGAAATATAAAGTTTCATTCCAAAACAACTAAAAACAAAAAGAGCTTAGTTTGTTTTTTGTTTTGTTTCATTTTTTTCTTTAATATGGTTCTTTAATATCTCCCTAGCAAGTTTTAGATTAAGAATCACATTTTAATACTTTTTAGGTATTAAAAATCAGTTAAAAAATGGAAAATTTTTCACATCTGTGCAGAATCAACTTAGCTATTTTTTGTATATTTTGAGTTAAATATGCACTGCTACTCTTTTCCTGTGTACATAGAGTGGACTACACCAGCTATTTTGTTAACTTACCAAGTTAAAAGAAGTATTCTGGTGCTAAGGGCAAAAACTGTCCTACTTGCTCACAAATCAGGTCAATCTTGCACCAGGGTGCTTAAAAATTATCAATCCACTAAACTAAAATCTTCCCTAATCTAATTGCAGACAATTTGTTAGTGTCATGAATTATCCAGATCTATTGTCTTTACACCTTTGTAAAAGGAGAGAGATGCTGTATAAGCTTCTCATAATCTGGGTTTGAACTCACTGTCTTCTACCAAAAGTGCATATTTTCTATAGGTATAGAGTTAGAGCTGGTGATAAAATAGGTACAAATTATTTAAAACAGAAAAGACCTTTTTATTTTATTTCCAATTGTCAGTTTTCAAAAGTACTAACAAACCAGTTTGAGATTTACGCCCACCTTTCCTACAACTTGGTAAAGTTGTACGTTTCTTTTGTACTTTTCTGTCTCTTGCATTTCCTCTCTTCTGCTGGTTTTCAAGAGAAGATGTGGGGGGAAAAATAATGAAGGATAGAAAAGTGGAGTCGAAAAATGAGAGAATAAAAGCCAAGTGAAGGCAGGAAGGCAGGAAGGAAGGAAGGAAAAACAGGTGTAGAGGGAAAGTAAAAATCAATCTCTTGAGACACATTTATGAAAACTATTTGAAATAAAGTTTAGCTGCCTTTTTTTTTCTTTTTTCCTCCCCATTTTTCTTTCCATTGTGGCCTTCTAGGGGAGCAGAGATAGGCTTCTTCCCTGTGACCAGACAACAACATGAAGGTGATGCTTCTACATGGCTAGCCCAATTGAGTGGAATTGAGCTGTCACAGCTGCCAACACATGAGCAGAGTGACTTTCAAAGTAGTGCTATGGACAGCCAGGGACTGGGCAAGGACTTTTAATGTTTGCTGGCAGGACGTAGCTAGTATGAAAAACACCTAAGTTTAGAAACTGGGAGGTGTCAGGGTGTTTCATAAAAATTCTGTTGCCCATGCAGAGAGAGGATGGCCTCCTGACTGTTTTAGGTCGAAGCAACATATGATACTGATGGTTCAGGTATGTGCATAGCCTTTTCTAGTTCAGACTTGCAAAACTGTATCCCACGTCAAAGGTTAGAGTTTGGCTTACTTTGGAAAACTATTTTCTCGCTAAAAATGCCTGCTCCATGCAGGGCTTCCAAATGCAGTTCAGGTTTGTTTTTTTTTTTGGAATTCCCTGGAACAGCAACAAAATGCAAAAATGCTGAAGATAGTGCATAGCACCGGAAAAGCAAAACTGTTGGGCCCCTCCATGACCAAGTGAAAGACAAGATCCTCAGGCAGAACGAGGTGTGGCCTCAGAGAGAGAGTATAAAGGTTGGAAGTGCTCCACTGCTGTGGCTCACTGACACCTCTCTCAGTGCAGTGATATGTACTTGTCTTCTGTAAGTATCTCTCAGGAAGCTCATTGGAAAGTGGCCTGCCAGACCTCAGCTGTTTCATCCCAACACCTTCACCATGTGGCCAGCACGGGGTTGAAGCTAACACATCAATGACACACATTAACTAATAACCCCATCTAACTTCATGTGTTTGGTTTAAAGGTTTCACTACAGATTTTATTAGCTGGTGATTCAAATCCCAACCCTGTCACAGTTGCCAGGTTGTCCAGATGCTTGCAAATGATAATAAATTAGAAATACTTAATGCTAAAGATATTTAGTATTATGCGAGGATAGAGACCTCCAAGCTGGAACACTGTGCCATGTGTGCTTTTACCTTGAGCTTGTTATGGGATGTTTGCCTAAAATTTATTTTATTTTATTTTATTTTATTTTATTTTATTTTATTTTATTTTATTTTATTTTATTTTATTTTATTTTAATGTATTTCAACTTACTTTATTTTAGTGGTCTCGCAGGTTAGAGAAAGACTCAGAACCTGGAGCATTTCCATTCAGTTCTGCTTGCAGCACTTCATGCTTCTAAGGATAAACATCAGAAGGTTTGCTAGATTCATTGCGTAAGGCAGGATACTGGGGCTGACCACAGCAGTCTTCAGAAAGTGAGATGGCTTCATCTGTGTGTCTGACAGAGCTTTGCTGCAGCTATGCCTACATGTAGTGTATAAACCTGTGCCTGTTTAGGCGAGATTTTTAAGGCTTTTGGTAAATACAAGGCAAACCCTGCATGAGCAGTGTTCACCCTCGGGTGTGGCATTGCTTGGTACAGCTAAAGGTGCTAAGAAGCTCTGCAGATTTCTCTTGGAAAATATTTCTGTTGAATTTTATATTTGGAAGGGAATTGTTTAAGCCATATTCCTCCCCCAGCTATCAGATATGTAGAATCAGGTTGCTCCATACCCTCATTTCAGATCCTTGGGTGCACAAGAAATAGAGGAAGTATAAAACTGGGCCTGTGGGTTGATAAAACCAAAAGGGGTTTTACCACCACATAAGTACAGATAGATATCCCATCTCCATTAACAGGGTTTAAAGCTCTGCAAGGCAGGGAAGGGGTTAAGGTATCAGCATCTGGGAAGCAGCTGGTGGGTTGGGAGGAAGAGTGCAGAAACAGGACTTAAAGCAAGGCTGCAGGCGTGCCCCTGAAATGTTTGGGGCTGATCCGTCAGACTGCAGCCAGCGGTGACTGAGGACAGGTCCTGGATGGAGTGAGGGTGATACTTCTCAGGGCTGGGGTGGGAAATGATGCCCAGGAGCCCAACTGTGGGGTCTTGGTTAGTGCAGATAAAATAGCAAAGCTGAGGGAGCAGCTGGCAGTGTGAAGATGGCAAAGCTGATGCCTGTTATCAAGCAACACCAGTGGTTGATTTTTAGGCTTGAGACAAAGAGCTAGTACATCTGTTAGAGTCAGTCCCATTTCAGTGCTGAGGTATAAGACTTTTTGGATTGGACAAAGCAGTTTGAAATTTGTATTCCTGTATCCTTGTGAATTCTGTGATCTCTCAGGAAGGACCTGTCTGTTTCTGAGGCATTAATTTCAAAATTTATGTGGCTCTGTTACCACTAGCAATGGCTCCTAAGCTTTTTTTCTGTGACAGTGATAGTCTTAGCCACTGTCAGGCTGGTGATCCTGTTCAGGTTTGCAGCCCCTTGTCCACAAGCCTGTTGTCAAGATTAGGACAGAGGCAATCTCTTAGCCCCTCAAAGCCCATTAGAAGCCACTCAGCAAGATAGATACCCTATAAATACTCCGACTAGCTGCAATTTGAGTTTTTTGGTTGTAGTTCCCTAGTGTTTGGCTACTTGCAGCATGTGCGAAGTGACACAAGCTCCAGGACTATTCCTTAAAAGGGATGCATCTCTTGTTCTTTGGCAGGTTACTCAGGCTGGAGGGCTTTCTTCGGGTTACTTATCTCTGCCTTCCTCCACCACAGTGGGCTTTACTCCTATCCAGTAAATAGGTAGTGTGAGACCACCTGTCTTGAAAGCTACTTTTCCATATTGAAAGCTGACTACTAGGCACTTTGGTAACTCAGTCTCTGTTTTGGAATGTTTCTGGACAAATCTTGTTGCAATGCCGATCCATGTGTGCAAAAACTTGTGGTTCAGCCAAAATCTCTACTCCTTGCTGCTGTTCTATGCTTTCTGGGACACTTGAGGTGTCTGCAGTGTAAGCACATAAATGTGCACAAAGTGGTATATGGTTTGGAAAACATGAGGATTTTCAAAGGAATGGCTTCTGTAGTCTACTTACAGGTTAGAAAACAGCTGAGTCTCCAATTCTAGTAACCTGGTCTCTGATGTTTCTGGTTTTATTATATATTTATGTATTTTTTCAGAAACAGAGGTCCCCCTGAAAGCTTTAAAAGAAGTTTGTCAATTTGTTGTTTCAAATCATCAGGTAGTTCATAGGGACTGGTCTGGTAAACCCCAGCCCATTTGGAAATGGACAGGTGAGCAAAGCCGCGCGTAAAACAGTCTGGGATCATGGTGTTATCCTCATGGATAACACAGAGCATTACCTCTGGGACTTCTCACGATGTTGAGTGCCATAAGGATTGAGCTGTTTGGCCACAAATGGCTAATGTTGTGCAGAGCCTCCATTTGAGCTTTAATAAAATGTTTGGGTTTTGTTAAATAGAGAATGCTTTCCAAGGAATGCAGAATGCAGAGGATCTCTTCCAGTCAAGCTGGAGACCTGTGCTGGGATGGGTTTGGCAGTGCAGAAGACCAGGTGCAAGGACTTGGGGCTCATAAACAACCTTCACCTTTGGACTGCAGGAACATCTCATCAGGAACAGCAAGTATGGACCCCAGGCTTCAGCCTCGCTGTGTGTGGGGGATTTGAATGCAGAGACTGAAGCTGGAAGAAAGGCTATGCCAAGCACTTCTCTGGTACTCAGCAGTAGGAAAATGTTGCTCATATGATTAACAAGTGTGTGTACACTTTCTAAAGGGTTTGGTTGAGAAAGAAACCAGAAGACACCAAACATGTTTATATGAAACCATTCCCTGAGTTAAGAGATGTCAGATGTAAATTGTCATTGTTTACACTCCTAAACACAAGAGGAAATAGCCTTTGGTTTAAATTTTTGGCAGGCCAAGTTACATAGCCTGCCCTGAGTGATTCTTGCAGCTCCAAAGGAGGAGCTGTTCTCAGGCACTGTGCCAGCTGGGCATGGCACAGTGCTAACCTGGCTGGCCAAGTTGTGCTGCTCTGGACTAGAGCTTGGTGTTGCTGTCATCGTGCTACAGCTGCTGTGGGCACTGTTAGTGCACAGCAGGTCTGTGTATCGGTAACTTCTCCTCCTGCACAGTCCTTCCTGCCCAGAGGTGTGTGTGGGCAGCAGGCAGCTGCTGGCAGCTCCTCTGTGTGCCCAAGGACAGCGGCCAGGCAGGCTGCTGCCCTGGCAGCAGCACACGGCTGAGCCCCTGCAACACTGCCCTGGGCTGTGGGCTCACCCCAGGGCAGGGAATGCTGACCAATCCCATGTGTTGGCATACAGATGGTTACAGCCAAAGAAAATAGAATTAATTAGTATAAGCTCCATCAAGGTGCCTACATTCCACTTGGAAAATATTCTAGACACAAATGCACTGCAGAAATGTGCTTAACCACCTGGATCCGTATGGGGAGGAGGCACTACGTACTTAAGTTTGCTCGTCTGAAGGTACAGTTTTCAGGATAGGAGTACCCAGTTTATGTTCAATGCCTCCTTGCAGCCCTTGTTTACTATGCTTCTGATTTAAGCTGCGTTAGAGGTAAAAGCAGACTGTCAGTGAACATGCAGTGCTTGTCATACAATCTGTTGCTGGATTTTTTTTACAGTCCAGTACAGGAAACAATGAATTCTTAGGATGTAATGTGTGTGGCTTTTTTTTTTTCCCAGGATTTTTCTTGAAATATAACATATTTTGTTGATCCAATTTTTATGTATAACCATTTTTATTAGACATGAAGATATTTGTGTTTTGTTCTCTGCCCTGTGTTCTCTGGCTCCTCTTTAAAAGAAGGAGGTGCCCCAACCTGTTCATCTGCTCAACTGCCAGGCCATCTCCACTATAACTGCTGAACCTGCTGGCCATTTTTAACATCTCTAGACAGCGCAGTAACCATCTCAGACATGAGCTCTTAAACCTTGGAAAACTGATAGATGTGCAAAGATAGAAAAAAGGTTCAGGGAAGAAAATCCGTAGGTTGTGTTCAAACGTTTAGTCTTATTTAATGTTCCAGCTCACCAAACCTACACATGTATGGGCTGGTCAGCCATGAGTGCCTGTTTTGGAGCCAGCCATTTGCTCAGGTTTTAGTGAGGGGAAGGAGGGGTCAGCTGATGGCACTGCTCTTCAGTGGGAAAGGGAAAGGAACAGGGGTAGGGGTGAAGCCAAGGACCAGCAGTTACTGCAGAACAGAATGCATGACTGTAGAGAAGCCAGCTTTGTTAATTTTGCTGTGTCTTCTCCCATTTTTACCCAGCAAAAGCTGGTGTGTTGTGGGGGGAAAGGACTGTAGGAGTAAGACACAAAAAATTATCAACCCAGAGTTGAAACAGTCACTATTTTTTACCTCTAGAGAAAAAAAAAGGTGTCAAAATGAAGATTCTGCTCGATGCTGAACAGTCACTTTACTGTGAATGTATCAAAATTTAATTAATTCTTGTAGAAGCTTTGGTATTGATGCAGAGCAATGGGAAAACATAAGACATAAACTAAGAATATTTGTAAAAATGCTATTAAAGATTTCTCTTTTCAAGAAGTGACAGATTAACTAGCAAAATAATCAATTTGATTGGACAAATTGGTTAGAAAAGTGTGTTGTCTGGCTTATCTCCAACACCAATAATACTATTAAGAGCAGCCATGGAATTGATGCCAAATTAAAAGAAGAGCAGTCTGAACTCTGAGTGACAGAAGTGGCCTTCTGCCAGGAAAGGCAAGTATGAATGCACAAGGAACATTTTCTTTTTGTTTTTGTATTTACATTTGGCATTAAGAAACCGCCGAAGGGCTGTTAACATCTGAGGTGGTATAAATCTAAATAGGTAAAGGACAGAATAGATTTTAAAAGCGTTTCCCAGCAATTAATCTTGAACACACAGCTACCAAGTATTCTCACTCTTTGAGTGCAGCACCACAAAATAAATTACCGTTTCACATTTTTATTAGCATTTCATTAGAAATAAAATCCAGAATGTTTGACAAACCGTATTTTTAAAAGTTTCTGAGGGTAGGTTTCAGGCAAGAGAGATATTTTTGTTTAGTTTGTAGAAGGGTTAGGATTTGAGACCTCTGAGGCATTTCCTTTTTTAGCACTGAAGAGCCTGCTCTTCTCCTGTTGAGCCCTTTTTTTATTTTCCATGTATACCTGAGATCGCAGTAAGGCTCTTCCTTGAGGAGGGTGCTAGTCACCCTGAGGAAAGGAGTTGAAATCCAGCCATGAATAATAAATGTTCAGGAAACATTTTTGCCTGATGGTTGAAACTTTACCAGTGGACTTAACACCATAGATCAGATCTTAGCTGCCATAAGCTGCCTTCTGTGGAGCTACTTTACTTCACACTAGCTGAGGATCCGGCCCCATATGTTTGATTTAATGGCAACTCCAGGTCAGTCTGAGAGCAAATTATGATGTGTACTGAATGGCTGCTTTCCAGAGGTTAGCTGGACCAGTCCAACAGGAGAGGCCCAGACTGTCTCTGATCTCACTTATTCAAAATAAAGACTGTGAAAGTTGTCATGGATGTGGGAAATTATTACATTCTGATGCATGTATGTACTTCTAATCCCCAATAGTCTCTGCTAGTCATTTCACTATAAATACATTTTCTGGAGTGGCCATTCTTACAAGGAAAATTCTGAATATAGTTCATGATTCTGATATTGAGTGATTTTTTTTTTATTTCCAGAGGCAGTGTTTTTGTTCCCCACTTTCTACTTTCACTGGACTGTATGTAAATGAAAACTGTAGAAGATGCTCATTTCAGTGAGGTACTGCTTGAAATAAAGTTTTTCAAAAAAGTTTGCTAAGTGCCTGTCCAATCATCCAGTTTATTTAATGAATAATTTTTTTTCCTGATTGATAAAAGTTCATTATGTAATTCTATTCTACATGTAGAAATAGTAGAAATTTGTGAACAAGGGTAATGAGGATTGGTTCTGATAAAACAAGAACTCTTAGGATATGTTGCTTAAAAGCTTAGGTTCCAGGTTCACTTTAAAAATACTAGGTGCAGGTCCTGTAATGAGATGAACTGAAGCCCAATCCTGCTGACAGATCAGGCCAGATCTGCAAGCTGCTAGGGAAAAGTCTGTCACTGCTATTTGCAATCACTTTTATGGACTGGCCAAAATGTTTCCGTCTCAGATGTTGACAAAAATGTTGTTGAAATCATAATACTGACAACCCAACCCCCAACAACAAATGGGACTTATTTTTGTGAAGACGAATTGCTCAAAATGCTCACTTGGAGGCACATGGAACATCATGAATACCAATGGGATAACAGAGCAGTGGTCATCGTTTCTACCATAAACCCCAGAAACAAATTCAACCTGTAACAAAACCAACCAACCAACCAACCAACCAAATCAACTCTGAAATCTATTTAACTATAGCAAGTCCTTTCAACTAAACCCTACTAAATAAGTGGGCAACTCTGCCCTCTCAATATGTTCTTGTTCTGAGCACAGTCAGAGGTGTTGGTGCCAGAAGTCAACATACCATGAATGTGGTTTTTTTTCCGACTGTATCTGAGCACAGGAAGCGTGAAGTATGATACAGGAGAGTTTTCCTTGCGCTTTCCAGCCTTCTTGGATGGAAGGATCAGAAAGTTTGGATAGGATCTAGGTTATACTGGCACTCACAAATGCTTTTCCAGCCCAGTTCTGGTCCTCAAACCATCCCAGGTTTACCCATTTATAATATGTTTAATCTTATCTACTCTGTTTTTTATTTAAACAGGGATTAATTGCATTTCTTTGTTCTTTGGTGACTTGATGCTAATTACATGCAGCACACTCCTTAGGATCAGTTACACGAATGCCTGAATTGCTACCTTAGATGATGAAAAACACCTGTGAGAGGAAGTGTAGCAAAGGGGAAAGGGAAAAAGAGGCAGATGGCTGTATTTGGGGCCTTAGTTGTTGTGGCAGGAGCACTTTTCAAATGGCTCTGTGGGTTCCTCTCTCTGATTAGGATTTCTAAGTGGGTTTTTTTTATACCTTATTCCTTCGGTTCTGGTGTTGCAAAGTTCCTGAAAGCCAATAATCCAAATCTGTCTTTACCTAGCTAAACTTCTAAAGCTGGAAAATTTACACTCAAACCATATTAATTCTGTTGCAGAAGGTTTCTTGCATATCTTAGCACTGACAAAATCCCTAAGATGTGCCGTGGACTTGTGACATTGTAAGATGAAGGCAAATCCAGAAAAAGAAAGAGAGGCTGTAGTTTTGGCATAAGCAGATTGGAAACTGGGGGCAAGATGATGCTGTGAACCCCATCAAGAAACATATCTGACATATGTGCTGTTAAACATAGAAGCAAAGTGTCCATCAAGTTGCGACATCCACAGATTGGACCACACTTCAGACATACATCTAAGAAACAGGCCTTTGTTGTTGTCAAGAGACCTCAAAACTGAGCAGTGCTGACACGACTTCAGTTTTTTATTGAACCTAGCTTTCTCAGTGGCTAAGGGAAACATCTTTCAAAGTTTTTCCAGATATGGATCTGTAATGGTTTTGTAGGGTGTCCACAGAGAGAATTAAAAACCATGCATGACAGACTGGCTTTTCGTATGCTGCCTTAGAAATGGTCCCTCTGTGCCCAAGGGTCCACTGACTGTCAGTGGAATACCTTTGGTAGAGGGGAAGTCTCAGTCCTAGTAAAGGCAATGACAAAATTGAGTTTCATAGTAGTCACAAATGAAACCTCAGCAACTCTTGTGGTGTTCAAGAAAAAAAGAAAACGTTTCATTTCATGACTGGTTGGGAGGCTCAGTAATGTAGACAGTTTGTCTTGCAGCAATGCCAAAAATATCACCTGTGTTTTACAGGAATAAGTAAAGGGACTCCAACAGCCCCGTCTCTAAAGAGCGGTGTATCAATCCAGGGGTTAAACTTATATAAGCTCCATAAAAATGCACAGCATCAGCTCAACTGACTGTGTATGGCCTGCTTTAAAGGGATCTTGTGGGGAAAGCAAAGTACCTTTCATACAACTGTCAGTTAAGAGGCTAATAAAATGTCCAGCATTGCCCAGTGTCTAAAATCTAAACCAGAATTGATCAGCTTTCATGATATTTAAAATGAATGTTATAATTATGTCCAGAGTCTACCTTACTTGCAAGTCTATTGGCTGTCTTACAAAGCCTGAAACAGTCTGGTTGACGTCTTATTTCATGTATGCCCTTGTGTATGCAACATATTTAAATCACACTGGGCATAGTTAAGTATGTTTTTCCATATGTTACTTTAGTGGAAAACTAAACTGAGGCTTACCTGCAAGAAGCAGCATTTCAACATGTCAGCATATTCATACTGACTGTAGCTCTTGCATAAGTCAGCAGGAATGAGCACTTAGAAAAACTCTCTTAAGGTAAGCTGTGGTATAAAGTGTGTATAACAACATTTACTTAACTCCCACAGGAGTTTATGAGGCTTAATTAATGCCAGCAAATTGGTTTAAGATCTTTGTGCGAAAGATGATTTAAAACTGTACTCTTGCTAGTGTTTCAGAGCTGTGAGATCTCCTAAGGTTTTGGTTTGAGCACTGGTACAGAGTAAAGCACAGATGTGCAGGTGTATTTGAGCAGGTAAAAACTCATGACCTGTGTTCTCTGCTCGTATTGCAGGTTGTCCTTCAGACCCAAGGCTGATACACTGGGCTAAGGAGATGAAGGCACTGGTCCTGCAGGTCCCAGTATGCCTGCATGAAAGAGATCTGTGCCAGATACCTTTGCAGCTTGGGTTGATGTTGGCATTTTTTGACTTCTGAGAAAACACAAGTGTGGTCTGGA
The DNA here is from genome assembly GCA_013396775.1 of Cephalopterus ornatus. Taxonomy (NCBI): domain Eukaryota; kingdom Metazoa; phylum Chordata; class Aves; order Passeriformes; family Cotingidae; genus Cephalopterus; species Cephalopterus ornatus. Next base: position 3,147 of record VZRE01012840.1, on the reverse strand, counting down.
GGACTAGCATAGACTACTCTGCTCAGCTGGAAAGACCTGCCTGCCCCGTGTACCCAGTGTAGCTGGCTCTGAGGAAGCAGCAGGGATGGGGGAATATAGCAAGAGATGCTGTGTCCTGTGCACCCTGGGAGAATTTTGCTTCCCTTTTCCTTGCCTTTGGTACTCCAGAGGGCAGTGAAGCTTCATACAACCCATTTGCTCCATCATTGCTCCATGTGAATGACAATAGAGCGCAACCGACAGAAATACCACATCAAATGTTCAAGAGGACAGTAATCTATGAACTTTGTGGTATTTTACAATTAATCAGATCCAATGCATATGGTCTACTTAAAAGCCAAACAAAGCTAAAAGTTTAATTGAGACTGGCCAGGAGAAGGGAAAACATCAGAAGCAAATAGCTGCAAATGTAAAGTTGCTTATGTTGGAGCGTCTCTTTTTTTTTTTTGTCTGAGATTTGTCAAGTAAAACTGCAAATTCTTTCTCAGGTATCTTCCTAAAGCATTGCTTTGCAAAGTTTGGACTACCAAGGGTTAATAAACTTACTAGGTCTTTTACAAGTGAAAGCTTGGAGTAGATTTGAAAATAAGTTAGTATCTAGTTGAAAACAACAGCAACCATCCTCATCAACTCTGAGCACTCTTCAATGACTGAGAGGTTTAGATGGCAGGATAGATGATTGAGAAATGCCAGCTGAACTGGTATTTTTCAACCCATGCAAAACAAGGAGGGAAGTACCTTATCTGAAAACCCAGATGGTGATGCGTGATTTTGGAACTAAGGAGCTGGTTTTGGATTATACTGTCAGGCACTGCACGTGAGTGCTTTATAAAACCCATTAAGGACCCTCTACCTCAAGATATCTCTGAAGGCAGAGACAATGGTAAAGAACAGTGCTTGAGAAGATTGTGACATTTGACTGAATTTCCATTAAGATAAATTGCATATAAAATGATAATTGATTATGTATCCATCCTGGAAATATTGGACTGCTGTAGGCAGAATGATGAGTCATTCGAATATCAGACTGAAATAAACCTTCTAAATGTGCCCATGGGTTTAATTCTGTGGGTTAACAAAAACAAAACTAATGGCCTGTGAAGGTTATCCATTTACAGTAGCCACAGATCCAACAGTATCAGAGACAGACCTGAAGGTGTTCCTTGTTCCTATGGACAAGTAGTCAATGCTCAGGGACCTCTTTCTTTGGGAGTCTCAAACACATGCCTCTTTCAGAAAATCGTTTGCATTTCTACAGAGCACAGGATTAGCTGAAGATCTCTGATCAGCATTTTTCTTTAACCACCACTTAAACAGGAAAGCTGCCTTTATTAGGGGTACAATAGGTGGGGGCAGAGAAATTTGCTGTCTAATAAAGTTTCTGAATCCTCAAACTGATACTTGATAAGTCCCAGTGGATTTTAAACTTTGAATTCATAGGATATGCTTCTCTTTACCAAAGTCTCGTAAAACAGGCACCAAGGGGAACATGAAAAGTAACCTAGTTATAAATACTTGAACTATATCGTAAACTGTACACTAGAGGCAAGAAAGAAGGAATTCCCCAATTCAAGAGACAAGTTAGTAAATGTGGAGGACTGTGTGATGATGCCAGAATACTTTTCTCCCATTCCATGTCCAGTGGGACTAAGATAACAATTGCTTCAAAAAAATCTCACTCCCTGTCACTGTCTCTTCAGCTCTAAAAATTCCTTAAAACAATTAAGGAATTGTTATTTTGAAATTCCAACTCAAACATTTTATTTTGGTTTTCACTTTATTTTAAAGATATCTATACTTTCTAGCTTCACTCATGTCAAAGCATTGGCTGTGAGGAACTATAACCTGATAAATCTAAGAGAATAGGAAGCTTTGTTTTTGGAATTTTTAGGAAATTAATCTGATGTCTTTTCCAATAGAGAAGAATAAATACTAGTGCCTTGCTCCTGATTATGCTGTATTTTCCTATAATAAAAAGCGGTTTCTCCTGTGAAGCAATGTTAATCAATGAAAACCACTATTTGGGATGACCTGCAGTGATGAAAGACTGGTTCTCATTCTCCAGAAATTGGAGCAACGTTTGAGGAGGTGTGTCAAGCATCAGAGGAGGCAGAATTTTCTCCCTGAGTGCAATGGGAGGTTGTTTTGGAAGTCTTAGGAGGTTACTTTGGTGTGTCCTGTCTTGTCTTGAGGCCTGATCTAGCTTCACCTCAATGGAGAGACTCTTTAATTTTCAGGTGGAAGCTCAAATCAACTTTCTTAAAGACAAGGAAACCGTTACACAAATACACTAAAGCAAAATAAATTAGTTCAGCCAGGAAACTACCACACTATTTATGTCCTTTGTAATGTTGCTGACGAATGTCTTGTTCTTAACTTCCCTTATGGCCTTTTATTTTGAATTAACAGCCTGGTTAGCTTAGAGATGATGTATGTTTCCTTATTATTTAGGACATATTTTCTATGTCATATACGAATTTTTGGACGTTCTGCCTAATGAATGTGAAGTTACCATCACTTCTGTGGTTTCAATCTGGTCATAGTTAGAATTTTTCAGACCACACACACAGGCCAACTTCTTACTTTTGGCAAGAAAAAAACCCAACTGGGCTCATAAATTATATTCATAAATATTTAGTGTACTCATACGTGTGGCTTTCTAAATAAAGAGTAGGAAAACCAAGACCTGAGGAAACCTGGTAATTCTGGGGAAGAATAATCTATTTTGTTGGGAAGAAAAACCTTCTACAAAATCTGTGGAACTATAATTTACTCCTGACGTTTAAAATAAATCATGTTTTTGTGCAATGCAAATGAAACTACTTCCAGAAAATCAGTATGGGCTTTGACTAACAGAAGTACTTGAAATATTGAACAGTGGAAGTATTCAGCAATAGTGAACAGCATAGGAAAACATGATTTATTATGCCAGGAGAGAGGCTCTATAATCACATGGATCCCGTTCTCAAGAGTGGGCAGTGGTCTTATTCTGCTCATGACCCTTCTCTGTTAAAAGGAAAAATGGGCCACAGTAGAAGTGTCGGTGGCTTGAGGCTGGCAAGAGTAGCAAAAGCAAACCTTCCCAGGCTCCTCCCTTGAGTTCAGCCTTTTTTGCCTCCTGTAGAAAACGCAATTACTATAACTTCT
>VZRE01012833.1:195-28998 GCA_013396775.1 Cephalopterus ornatus | reverse complement strand
CTACTAGAGAGCAGCTCTGCTGAGAAAGATCTGGGAGTCTTGGTGGATGACACGTTGACTATGAGCTGGCTGTGAGTTCCTGCAGCCAAGAGGGCCAGTGGGATCCTGGGGTGCACTGGAAAGAGTGTGGTCAGCAGGTCAAAGGGAGGTGATCCTCCCGCTCTGCCCNNNGCTCTGCCCTAGTAAGGTCACATTTGGAGTGCTGTCTTCAATTCTGGGCTCCTCAGTACAAGAAAGACAAGTTGCTACTGGAGGGGTTCCAGCAGAGGGCCACAAAGATGATTAGGGGACTGGAGCATCTCTCTTAACAAGGAGAGACTGTGGGAGCTGGGCCTGTCTAAAGAACAGAAGCCTGAGCAGCGATCTCATCAATACATATCTCAAAGGTGGGTGCCAAGAGGATGGTGCCAGACTCTTCGGTGGTGCCCAGCAACAGGACAAGGTGCAAAGGCCATAAACCGAAACACAAGTGTCACCTCAACGTGAGGAAGAACTTCTTTACATTGAGGGTGGCAGAGCACTGGAACAGGCTGCCCAGATAGGTCATGGAGTCTCCCTCTCTGGAGACATTAAAATCCCACCTAGATGTGTTACCTGCTCTAGGTGACCCTGCCTTGGCACAGGGGTTCGCCTAGATGATCTCCAGAGATCCTTTCCAACCCTAACTGTTCTTTGATTCTGTGACACAGTACTTCATGGCTGAGTTGACCTTCAGGCATGGTATGTAGAGAATCCTGACTGCAAGGTTCCAGGGAAGCTGCAGAATTATAGCAATAGGCTTTCCATTACCCTTCAGCCCTACAGTATTGACTCACATTTCTTTAATGTATAAGTTCTTGTAAACTTCAAGAGAAAATATTTGTCTCACTAAGGACAAGAGTCAAAAGTATATTTCTTAAGAACCTAAACAGATCAACAAAGCTTAAATCTGTAATACCAAGTGTCTGACACCATGTATGATGATATTTTAGAAACAGATGTACATGCTGAAAGCTGACATGAATGTACAATTTATTATTATGTAGTTGTCATCTGTGTGATAAGTACATCTTGTTTTGGGCCTGTAGCACATACATAAACTGTCCATAATTTTTATGTTGTTATTTTGCTTTATGATGTGGGTTCCTTCATTAAGCTCTTAATTTTACAGGGGCTTTTGGCATCATTAACTTCCAGTTTTCTACATTCCAGTTTCGTATTCCAAAATGGAGCTAGTGCCAGACATTCACAATCTATTGTGTGATGTTCAGTATCACTCTCTACCATATCTTGAGTATTGTGAGCTGCAGTACTATCATAGTAGCCAAGCATAATTTTGTAATGACACAGCGTTACAGTTTTCTGTCATATAAAGAATTTTACAGATTGCAACATTACTTCCAATTTCATGGATTTTTTTAATGTATATATTACAGCTCAAAAATATATGGAGATGGTAATGCTGTTCCAAGGATCTTGAAGTTCCTTAAATCCATTGACCTCAAAGAACCATTGCAAAAGAAATTCTGTTTTCCTCCTGTCAAAGATAATATCTCTCAAGATATTGACCATATTCTAGAGACACAGAGTGCCTTGGCTGTGGATCTAGGTGGAACAAATCTCCGAGTAGCAATTGTCAGTATGAAGGTAAATACTCTGTCGTGTTTCTAGATATTCTGCAAACTCCATTGGTCTTTGTTGTTCTGTTCCTGCAGTGAGAATATGGGCTTACGATGCAAAGGAGCTCCAAAACGAAGTAGTCCTACTGACTTTTGCTTTGAGGGATAAAGAAGATTTTTTTCCCTCACTTGTTGCACCGCTCATAAAGTCTTGATGCAGTTTGCCTGCTGGTTTGCTCTTGCTGGTGCAAGGTCATAGCTGCTGCTTCTCTGTGGATTGACTACAGCCCTTGAAGCACAGGACAACTTTCAGATGTGTTGATTCCCCTTAAAAGGTGACTCAGTTCACCCTGCAACTTCTGTGTCAAGCAGAAAAATGAAAGGCTCCAGGAGACTTTTTACTTCTCCGCTGCCTTACACAGCCATGTAATGGACACACAGAACCATTTGGAGCAGCAAACTAGCTAGCAAAGCAGTTTACTGAACTCTGCAGCCCTTCAAAGGTGTGAATAAAATTCATGACGAGAAGTCTTAGGCTTTTATTCTCAACAGTATTGGACAGTTAGTCCTACCACTACACTACATACTTCCAGATAACTACCATCAGTTAGATGTAGTTACCCAGAGAGCAAAGTAAGATGCCTGCAGGAAGATGAAGGGCTATGTTGCGTGACCTGATTTTCCACAATTTTCACATTAATTTAAAAGATGTCTCACAGATCTTCAAGGTCTTAAAGACAACTTTGAAAGGTGTAATCCTTTTAGAGGTAAAATTGACACATTTTCTGTCAACACAGCCTGGAAGAAAATGAATTTTAAAAAATTCTGTCCACTTTGCAGAGTGTAGTTTGAGGTGGCATTTATGAAAGTTGAAATGCTAGGAAATCGGAAGGAAAGGGATCAGACTGTCATAATACAATTTACATAACAGATGTAAACATTCAACAGGAAATGGCAGAATCTGAGATGCAATTCTCACAAATAACTGAGCTTTCAAAAATTCCTTTTAAAACCTGTTGTGTCTTCTCATAATGTTTGCTGCAGCCTTGTCTTCCAAAACAACTTCCTCTGATTTCCCTCCCCTTCCAAACTGAAAGGGAAGAGGAAACTACGCATACAAAATCCCCAAAATCTCTTGCTCAAGTGATGCTAATATGGTGGGATCTAATACTCAAAACCATTGACAGTTCTTTGGCAGCATGTTCATTACTCCTCTTTGCTTAGTTGCATTAATGAAGTGCAGTTCACTCAGATACGTTGTACAGGGGATGTAACAGGGAGAATAATGTTACTAATAATGTACCTTCTACAGATCCCTGGCTTAATCCTCCGATATGAACGTTACATTAAGATTACTTTCTTATAGGCATGCATAATGAACACTTTTATTACCACTGCATGACTCCTAGGGTTAAAAGTAATCCTTTCCTCCTGGATCCTCCCCACCCTGTCCAACATATTTAGGGCATGTAGTCACAGGACAAGGAGGAATGGCTTCAAACTGAAAGAGTGTTGGGTTTAGATTAGATATTAGGAAAAAATTCTTTACTGTGAGAGTGGCGAGGCACTGGCACAGGTTGCCCAGAGGAGCTGTGGATGCCCTGTCCTTGAGAGTGTTCAAAGCCAGGATGGATGGGGCTTTGAGCAACCTGGTCTAGCGGAAGGTGTCCGTGCCCACAGCATGGGTCTTGGAGCTAGATGAACTTTGAGGCCCCTTCCAACCCAAAACTGTTCAATGATTTTATGATATATCACAGTAGATGGTACTCCAGAAATATCAGAAGTGACTCAGAAGGAAAGTTATTTCGGAAAGGATAGTAAATTTTGCCTTGAAATTTTTAGCGTTTCTGTTTGGCTGATTCTCCTTTTGCTGGTGAAATAGCAGTGTCTGTGACACCACACAAACTTTTTATGTAGTCAAACTGGAAATTTTTTTTTCTTAAAGTACTGTGTTTTCTTTCTCCTTTTTAGCAATTGCTACTTTTTTTTTAACACTTTAGTGTTGAGCTTAAGTAGGTTGCTATATCACAGTTTATGCCCAACAACAGTTCCAGTAGCTCTGGTGATATTTCCTTACACAAGCCATGTGTTCCTTAAAATTTGTATTTAATTTCAGGCAGGAGAGGTTGATTACAGGAGTGGAATGTATTGCCTAATCCTGCAAACTTGTCCCCCATAGTTGTCAGGAATCTTGCCTGTAGTCTCGAGATCTAAAGCATAGCATCTGTTTCTTTTTTTTTAAAGAGAAAAGTTATAGCTATTTTCAAATTGACCTGTAATTTAAAGAGACATTTCATCATTAAGCACATTTCTCTAAAACCAACATTTTTTTCGTTGTTTTTAATTTCTAGGGTGAAATAGTTAAGAAGTATACCCAGCTGAACCCTAAAACCTATGAAGACAGACTGGAATTAATTCTAAAGATGTGTGTAGAGGCTGCATCAGAGGCAGTAAATGTAAACTGCAGAATTTTGGGAGTAGGTATGTTAACCAATACTAACTTTGTCTTTTCATCTAAGTTTTTCAACATGAAATTAAATCACTACTCATTAATTCAAAATATCTTACTAAAATAGATCTGTTGTACTTTAAGCACTTAAATCATAAATTATATTAAACAAGCTTTTTAAAATGACTGTGAAAATGAGAAGCCGACTGTGAAGACTGAGGTTTCTCCAGTTGGTAACAGACATGAAAACAATCAGCTAAGTTATAGTAAACCATATGTAAAATGTGTGGATTTTGAAGCTTCTTGCTGTCTTGCAATTGTGAATCAGATGTATATCAAAACAGCTCTTGAAACAACTGCAGCTGAGTCAAGTTTCTTCTACCATCTGTAAGCCTTTCTCTAGGGCTAGTATCAGCTGTGCAGCAGAGTCCTCAGTTACGCTAGGGCAGACTAAAATGGCTAGAATGTTAGGAATAAATTTGCAGCCAACAGAGACAAAAGCAGCCTTTTTGCTGACTTCCAGTTTACTTGGACTTGCAGTGGGGTTCCACATTGCACTCTTTGGGGCTTCTTCAGTTTAATGGTGACCAGGAGGTTTGGCCTTATATGTTACAGTTATTTATAAAGGTGTTGATTAATGTGTCCCGGATTACATCTTCATTTTAGCCGAGAAATTCTCTGTAAGAAAAGTAGTTTGTTCCAGACCAAAGCTTACTTGAATCACACAAGAAAAGGTAATTTGAAGATGCTGTATTCTTTAAAAACAATGTTAAGAACACAAAGCCATAAGAAGAAATTTTAGACCTTCAAATTAGATCTTTCTTACAGCTTTAATATTCGATTCAGCTGCTTGTCTTAGAAGTTTTTGTGGCTGCTTTCCATTGTAACATTAACCCTGGAACCATCTATAGAGAAGTAGTACTACAATAAAATGTTCAAACTTCATTGTCTAGAGCTAAATACCTCCATAATAGTGCCCTACTTTTCAAAGGTCCCAGGAGAGTCTATCAACTTTGGAAGCCTGTATAACTAGGGAAAACTGGTTTGGCTAATGGCACATGTTATTCTGTTCAGTAGACAAACCTCTGAACAGATTTGATTTTTCAAATCTGAACAGATTTGATTTTTCACAAAAACAGTGTATTTTTAAGTAGAAATCACTGCTCTAAGTCCAGTGATTCTTTTCAGTCATTCTAAATATTGAAAGTTACAGCAGACTTCAGGACATTGGTAATGTTTCAGGATTTGAGTAATTTATTTTGTACAGTTTGCTATTACATGTTTCATACATGACTAACAAGAAACACAACTATTAAGTGATTTGCTGCAATCTTGCCTGAAGTAGGAACATTAATTCTTTGACTAACATTAACCATTACCTCTCTAGTCGGTCTTAGGGTACTTGGTGCATTGTGATCAGAGCAGTGGCATTCTATGAATTATCTACTTTAAGGGTAATTGAGCACTGAAACACAGTGCCTGAGAGGTCCCTTTCTCAGGAGACACTCAAAACCCACCCAGACACAATCCTGTGCAACCAGCTTTAGGTGAACCTGCTTTTGCAGAGCGGTTGGAGTAGGTGATCTCCAGAGGTCCCTTCCAACCCCTGCCATTCCATGTTGTTTAGCCTGGGGAAGAGAAGGCTCAGGGGAGACCTCATCACTCTCTACAGCTCCCTGACAGGAGGTTGTAGCCAGGTGGGCATCGGTCTCTTCTCCCAGGCAACTATCAGTAAGACAAGAGGGCACAGTCTTAAACTGTGCCAGGGGAGGTTTAGGTTGGATATTAGGAAGAAATTCTTTACAGAGAGAGTAATCAGACATTGGAATGGGCTGCCCAGGGAGTTGGTGGATTCACTGTCCCTGGAGGTTTTTAAGATGAGACTGGATGTGGCACTTAGTGCCATGGTCTGGTAACCAGGGCAGTGTTGGATCAAGGGTTGGGCTTGATGAACTCAGAGGTCTTTTCCAACCTGGTTGATTTTATGATTCTGTGATTCTGTATCTTTACATGTCCAAAGTTGCACTGCCAGTAGTACTTAGGAACTATTTTTGCTTCTATGCTCTGCTTCAAAGCCTAGTATTAGAAATAAAAATTGTTGTCATTACAAAAAGGAAAACAGGTCTTTTACTTAAGTATCACACATACGTTGATTTTTCTCTCCTGTGTTTCTGGGCCTTAGGTATTTCCACAGGTGGACGTGTAAACCCCCGAGAAGGAATTGTGCTTCACTCTACAAAACTCATTCAGGAGTGGAGCTCTGTGGATCTCAGAACTCCAATATCTGATGCTCTGCACCTGCCAGTCTGGGTGGACAATGATGGAAACTGTGCTGCTCTAGCCGAGAGGAAATTTGGTCATGGAAAAGGAGTAGAAAATTTTGTAACACTCATTACTGGTACAGGTGGGTGTGTTATAATTCAATGAAACTCAAATTCCAGTAGCATCACTTAGAGGCTCAGCTAGTCTCAGAAGTATAAACACTACCACTATGCCTAGAAAACCCTAATATTTTAGGTTCTTAAACCAAAAATCCTTTTGCTACTCTTATTTGTGTCTTTAAGGGTACTTTTTAATTTATTCAGGCAAATGAAACCTCTTCCATACTTTAAGCTTCTTGATAAAATAAGTTCTGCCTGATAGAGCTATGTAGGCATGTAAGGAAAATCTAGGCAATTTTAGCTGGAATAATTTTGCATTTTTTCAGCTTTATAGCTTAATTCTCTTTCAGAAATACAAGTCAGATCAAGAAATGTATCTAGAATATAAGCAACTAAGTATGAGAGATGATGCTTAGTCTATCTCAAATGCAAATGTGAGGTAACTTTTCTCATTTGTTAAGTCCTTTAGATGGTGGCAATAATAACTAGCTAATCAATCCACACCCAGAGTTTGAGAAGGGGCAGCAGAGGCCTGCAGGTTTTAGTGTCCTGGCTCTTTAGCAGACAGGTTTAACTGTCTCAATACAGCATTAAAACTTCTCTGAAGTGCAAAATTTTAAGGCCACCCGGAAGGATAGTTTTCTGCATGAAGAGCATGACTCACAAGCTTAAAAGATCTGTCATAGTTCACTACCATCCGTAGGCTTTCTAAGAAAAGATACGCATTATATATAATTTTGATACATACATAAATAGGAGGGAGCTGAGAGCTTGCTTATTAGTTGTGTCAAATGGAGAAGAGTTCTTTTAATAACCAGTAATTTTTGATTTCCACTGTGGATCATCACCGATGTAAGTTATTTTATCTTGTCTGTATCTGAATAAGGAAACACCAGTCCTGAAGAACTGGGGCCTTTAAAAACTGTTGTGGGGCGGGGCAGTTGTTTGTCTTTTTTTTTCTAACCATCGAAGTTTTCATACCTTTGCAGGGATCGGAGGTGGAATCATTCATCAGCATGAATTGGTCCATGGCAGTTCTTTCTGTGCTGGGGAGCTTGGGCATATTGTCGTATCTCTAGATGGACCAGAGTGCCTGTGTGGTAGCCAAGGATGTATAGAAGCATATGCCTCAGGAATAGCACTACAGAGGGAAGCCAAGAAACTGCATGATGGTATCTGTTTACTTTATTTTTGAAAACACAGTTACTGAAATGCAGAATAGGAAGAAGTTTTTGAAGGTAGACCTGCCTTCTTTTTCAATGACGGAACAAGAGCAGGTGTACTGTATAGTACAAATATTTTTCAATGGCAGAGAACATTTGGAACCACTGGTCTCAAAATTGCCAGGAGGACACAGTAGAGTTTAGACTCTCCTTTTTAACCATGCTGTAAGGTAATCTGACGTTCTGTGACGTTTGGTTTCACAGCGATTGTCTTTCAGCAATAGCTTCTCAGTCTTAAATAAGTTGGAGAACATTTGTATTTTAATAACTTTTGGGCCTGACAAGACTAGTGAATAACCACAATAACTGCTTGAGTTTGATTCCCTGCTTCTGCACGTAGTTCCCTGAGAATTACGGGTATGATTACTTTGGCTAAACTCAGGGTTGTGCAGATTGTTCAGGATTCATTATGCAAGTAAAAGAGATGTAAAGACTTCAATTGTCTGGTTTTTCACTGTCTGTTTCTTGACTTGCCACATCACCATGTTTTGCTCCTGGTTTTCTCTCCTCCTTTTCAGATGATCTGCTTTTAGTAGAAGGAATGTCAATGAAGAAGGATGAGATGGTTAGTGCTGCACATCTTATTCAAGCAGCTAAGCTTGGGAATACAAAAGCAGAGAGCATTCTCAGAACAGGTGAGGACACAGCCCAAAGGGTGGAACACTCCCATGATTGTATTTTTGGGGATACAGAAACAGTAGTGCACTATAACACTACAGACACACTCTACACCTTGAGGAACACCCTATGTTAAAATTACTAATGGTAAAGAAATTTCAAGTATAAATATTGGAGGAAATGTCAGCAGAAATGTATATTCGAGGTATCTGTTCGAATAAACAAGATTAAAAGCTTCTGCAAAGATCAGTTTAAAAAAAAGTAAAGCATGAACATTCTCATACTGGAAAATTTGGGGACACTTCATTGTAGGCAAGTGAATGGCTAGTCTGAGCTAGCAAAGACAATTTATGTATTACTTTACACAAGATATTTTATTGTTGTACTAGCTTTAAACAGACTCCTCTCCCTCAAACGTAGCTGATAACAATTAAGATGGTAGAGAGTAACTCTTTCCTGGTTTTGCTGTGCTTACAAGCACAATTAATGTATCATTTTGTATTTCATGTCCATATAATTGATTAATGCATTATTGTGCCAAAAAAAAAAAAACAAACCTGCCTTTTTTTTTCCCTTTTACTTTGGAAAACAAAAATTAATGGCAAACTGATACTGTCTGATAACATAAACTCAAAACGGTGCCCTATGGAACAGAACCCTTTCCTGGCAGTGTTATTTGCTGCTAACAGACCTATTTCAACTACTGATGCCAGAACTGCTTTGCGTATTATACTTAATTTCTTTTTACTTTATCTTTTCAGCTGGGACTGCATTAGGCCTTGGAGTTGTGAACATTCTACACACCGTGAACCCCTCTCTTGTGATCCTTTCTGGAGTTCTAGCTAACCACTATGTTAATGTTGTCAAAGACGTGATAAATCGTCAGGCTTTGTCCTCAGTTAAAACAGTGGATGTGGTGGTCTCGAATCTAGCAGATCCTGCTCTTCTTGGAGCTGCTAGCCTGGTACTGGATTATACTACACGTAGAATATACTAGGTACCTGGAATAATCATAGAAGTGGACTGTTCTAATTCCTAATGGGTGGAGGGAATAGTTTGCCCCAAATTTTTCTTTGATGAGAGCAGCTAATGAATCAGAGTAGTGTTCTGAGTAGTTAGTGACCACTTCAGCATTTCCTAATAGAAGTAACTATCTTTTTGTAGTTTTCCTAAACTTCATCTGACTTCACAGGAAGTGATGTGCAATTCTGGTGTTTTTAAGCACTTCTGTTGGTAAGGCCTATATGTTACTTTTGAGTGTAGCTGAATTATTTATAAGCATCTCTTGATGTATGGTGGGGATTACGTGTGTGGTGTGTAAAACTATAGGTAACACTTGGGGATCCATATCTCATTTCCCACCTATGCGAAATGAGATGTTTACCAGCTTTTCCGTTTCCAGGCTTCCACCCACAAAGTAAATGTGATGTAATCACCAATAGGAGGTAGTAATTTCAGTGGGTGGAAACAAGGGAAGCAGCCTATACAATAAAAATAGGCTACACATAGAAATTGTGGTTCATGAAGGACTTGGTAGAAGCAACGAAGTTTTTTTTACATCATCTCTAAAGGGCACAGTCCCATTTTAGAAGCTTTGCATATGAAGGAAAAAGACAACAATTTAGTGAGCATACAGCCTGCAGAGCAGTGCAAACAAACTCATAAGTGAGCATCTTTGTCTTATGGCTGTGGCCAACAGTTAATTGTTTGAATTTTATTCTTTGGGGATTTCTTAAGGGACTTAATCTGCTGCTTTGTCTGCCAAATTACCAGAGAGGGGGGACTGCTTATTCTTTGGCAGCCAGTTAGCTGAAATTCAGCCATGTGGCTCGTGTGATGGTAAAGACTCTACCTTTCAGGAAAACTCTTCCACTGCAGAGTGACAGGGTGCGTCCCTTCACCCATTCTGGTGGCTGCAGGTGCCCTGATCTTGTCCTGCATTCACCATCAGCTTTCAGGACAAAAAGTCAAATCTGACTCTAATCCTCACCCTCAGGGCATTCAGATGCCTGGAAAGAAAGTATGTCAAATATCAGTGAAGACTTGCCTAAGTAAACTGTGTTTTATATTTCTTTAGCTAGCCCTTCTTGATACATAGATGCAGCTGCTTTTTTAGCACACTTTCAAAATACTGGAGAAACTGGAAAACCAACCTATCTGTCAGAAAGATAGTTGTAGAGGGACAGTGATAAGACTGTCCTCTGTCCTGTATTTAATGGCCTGTTTTGACATCTAGCTCAACCACTGATATTCTGAGAAGTTCAATGATGTGTTAGTACAGGGGAATAAAAGGGGCTATTTCCACACTTGAACTTCTTCTCCAACCAAAATGAAACCACCTGCTACAACAATTGCCCTCTGCTATACAACTATCTTGGACTGAATAGCTCTTAGTATACTGGCTAATTCTGGGATTTATCTGTACAAATTGTCTTCATTTCATCCTCTCTTCCACAAGGAATGTTTACTGAGAACTTGCATCTTCAGAGCAGATGTGAGAACCACCACCACATCTCCTTCCTGATGTCTCTAGGAATAATTGTGCAGCCTCTATACCACAATTTTTCTCAAAATCAGCAAATATTGGTTCTTAACTATTTTCAAAGTTTCAGTAGGCTTTATGTCACCAGGGATTTTTAGTTTCTTTTCCTACATGTCTTGGTTTACTTAGTGATTCTCCCTGACTTCAATACTATTAGGTCTATGAGCAAGTCAAGGAGAAATCAGCATTTCTCTACAGTGAGAGTAGCTCAGATCAGGAGTAACAGTACTGAGGTTCTAACAGTGAGGAGGCCTGTCATCTGATCTTTCCATCCTCTAGCATTACAAGGGATGCCTGGCTGGAATGCCTTGCTACAAGTGGGACCAGGGTTTTGCTTTCCAGACCCTTCTCTGAAGCTCTGTATTTTTGATATCTCAAACTCCAGATATGTTTTTCCCTAGCAAGTGAAGGGAGGGTGTAGGCATAGAGAAAACACAATAGACTAAAAATTCATTTGAAAAGTTTTACTCTAAACAGCTTTAACATCTCTTCCTGTTTAAAAAATGGTTCTTAAAATGCTTTTGAAGTTTTTTCTGTCAGCTGGCTGAGAACCTGCTGCATATGTACACGCGGTGCAGAAGTCCTTGCAGTTTCTCCCTAAAAAGTTTGTGTGTTTATAAAATCAGAAAGAATAAAAAAATCATATTTAATAGCATAATAGTGATTTTGTTTCTCCTTCCTTGCCTGTTCAGAAACCTTCCTTGCTCTTTAGGTACTTTAATGTGGTCCAGAGATTTCATGGACACTACACCTCCCAACTGTATCCAATCCCAGAGGGAGCAAACATCAGAGGTTCACAGAGTATCTGGTACTGTGCTTACTTGATGCTGGCCCTATGTCCCTTAGAGCAGCCCGTATCATGAGGATCATGGGCTCCAGTGAGGACAAACCAGACCTTATATGCAGTACTGGAAAAAAAGTGGGGGAGTGAAAGCCCTCTTTCCCAGCTATTATCAGTATTTCAGAGCATAAAGCAGCAGTTCATTCTCATTATCTGCACTGGCAGCACCTGCTTACACCACCTCTTGTGTAGAAGCTGTTTTTGCCATGTCCCTGGTAAGTGCATGTGGTATTTTAACTGCTGAAGCCTAAGCAGGAATGCCACTGTCCAGCCCTCTAAACAAAATTCCATATGACATCAACAGCTTGGGTAGAAGATCCCTCATGAACATGGATGATTATAATCAGCATTACTTAAGCAAGCAGCAGCAGTAGAGTGCCAAAATGTTGGACAGTGGAGTTCTTAGTGTTGTAACATGTAATTCATCTAACCAGTATAAGACCTCTGCTTGTTCCTATCCTGCGTTGCTCATCCTTGTAGCTGATGGAAAACGATTGTTTTGTCTACAACAGCTCTGCCTAACCACAGAAACCCAACCAGCCAGGACTTGGAATCATGAAGAGGCCAGTTGAGCTGTGTTTTTAGAGATGATTGCTGATGCTTTGCAAACCATATAGGTAATCCATACAGCATCAAGGCTTGAATTTTTTTGTCTCCTGAGCAGCAAGTTTAGTTATTCAGTATTTTGAGTCTTTGATCTGCCATCCAGCCACTCAAAATTAACAAATGCCTCAATTTTCTAGTGGTCTTGAAGCACTGTCCTTCCTCCATTTAATTATAACAAAATTGTCAGAAACTCATACGTATTATCAATTGAGGCCATGGCAATTTTGTATCACCAAAACCCATCACAGTAGGATGGAGACGGAATTTATACTCTTGATTCAGTGAAACCTGATAACTGTGTCCCTTTCAAATGCCATGGAGAGGCTACAGGCAGTAAGTGTAAAACACTCTACACCTCTTGGACCATTCCAGATAATTGTGTTTGTATTAGAACACCTGTTCAGCAGAAGAACAAATTTGCCCACAACAGGTACTACTGAAGGAATCCTCTTTGGCAAAGACGACAGACACCCACCCTGTCCATTCTGCAATACAAGCCAGTAATCTGTATGTTTCCCTCTTACTCAGCTGCTCAGAAAAAAGCACATCAGCAAGAAACAGGCAAGCCACAGCACATTGTTTTATGGCTACTTAAAACTTACCCATGTTCCACAGGCTCAGAGGATGAATGCACAGTGCTGTTGTTTTCAGACTCCCTGCTTTCTAAAGAACCCATGACCTCTCCATCCCCCTTCTTTACAAATGCTCATTGTAATTTCAGACTGCCTAGCTGCTGGCTGCCACCTGATCTCAAGCTAAACAAAGCAAGTTCTATACCAGCAGGAGTATGCAGCTTCCCTCTCAAAGCTGCATGACATCTTTGCAGATTTGAAGGATTGGAAGTGCCCAGGTTTTCTTCCAGATTCCACAGACTGACTCAATTTTCTATGGAGATAAGCAGCAATAGTGGGAAGTTAACGGCAGTAATCAGAGGAAGCAGTATGCTCAGTTAGGCCAGAGGTAGCACAGAATTGTTACATGAAGTCACAAAACAAAGTGACAGATGCTGACCTCTAAAGAAAACAAGTCAATGTTCAGAAAAACATGCAAGGGCTTTGATTTGCCCAAATAAACCCTGAGTATTCTTTTGCTCACTGCGACAGGGTCTGAGTATCCAAAATAATTCTCAGACACACAAATCATCCAGACCCCAGGAGTGCTGGGTGTAGTTCTGAGCTCCCCCAGTACAAGAGAGAGACACAGTGAAGAGTTCAACAAAAAGCAACTAGAGCATTTCTCCTGTGAGGAAAGGCTGAGAGAGCTGGGACTGTCCAGCCTGAAACAAGAAGGCTCAGGGATCTTATCAATGTATATAAATACCTGAAGGGAGGGCACAAAGAGGACAAAACCAGGCTCTTTTCAGTGGTGGCCAGTGACAGGTACAGACTGAAACACAGGTTCCTCCTGAACATCAAGAAACACTTTTTTGCTATAAGGGTGACCAAGCACTGGCACGGGTTGCCCAGAGAAATTACGGAGTTTTGTTTCTTGGAGATCTTCAGAAGCTGTCTCGACATGGTCCTGGGCAACAGGCTCTAGGTGGTTCTGCTTGAGCAGAGGGGTTGAACAAGATGATCTCCAGAGACCCCTTCCAACCACAGCCAGTCTGTGATTCTGTAACAGCACTGATAAAGGAAACAGTGAGCTATTATACTTGAATGTAAAATTAAGGCAGAAAAGGTAATCTACAAAATCTCAGCACAAGAGCTAGAGGAAGTAACCAAATCTACAGAGTTCCATTTTAAGAGTTCCAGCTAGATGAAATACAGAAAAAAAACTGCAAAGACATTCTTAGCCTCTGCAAACTCAGCTTATAAAATACTGCTTTAACTTCTGTAATATTGCTTTGGCCTTGAATTTGAGTCTTTGCCCATTTTCTTGGATTGCAGCTCAAAGCCATGCCTGGAGCCAGATGTCCTAATAAGACAGGATAACATGGTGATCAGTAAATTCCATAATTAAGTGTGCAGAAACCTCTCTAATACATTCATTTTTCAAATCCTACTAAATTCGTATTAACACTTTAAAGACTCTGTATTTCTCATAGTGGAGCTTTCTTTATTAGATTATCAATTAGTTTTGAAAGCTGTTGTTTTTAGAGCCTTGGAGTGAGCAGAAAAAAAAGAAATTTTCAGTCAAGGTGTCAGCATAACTTGTCAAGGCTAGCAATGGACTTCACCTGTGTTTCAGTCCTATTAGACTCGCCTGTGATATCTATGTGCAGTTCAGGAGTATCTTCCTGTTTTAATATATTCCATGGAATCAAGCCTGTTGTCAGCAGCAGACTACAGCAGGCAGTTCCAGACTACCATTCTTATTACCACTCAGCAGCAGCATGTGAATACACTTGCAAAGATGAAAGCAGCTCCAGTCACTACAAACAACAGTAAGGTACAGCTGAACTTCTGAAACCATTTATTCTCTCTTACCCACCAAAGGGGCACAGCTGCTAGTAAGACAGTTACTATGTTTTAGTCTGCATCTGCAACCCTGTTCAAGCTCCTGGACCAACCTTCCAGTTTGTGTGTAAAAGGGATTAAAGCAATTATGCTACACACTAGTTAAGATACTGTGTCTTTGATAAAAATGGTGGAATAATATATGAGACTGAAGAGATTATTCTGTCAGGAGGGACAACTAAGGTAAGCCTTACCAGAGCAAGGCTGAAATACAGTCCCTGTGAGTGCTCGGTGAGCCAAGGAAGCAGAACAGTGATTTTCTGTTAACAGTTTGTTTCAGATTCAGCCACCTTGGCAGGCATAGCTCCAACCCGCAGACAAACAGCAGTAAGAGCAAGTCTTCCCTTCTCTTGCTCTCCAGCTCTCCAGTTCACCACCCTGGTGGGAGAAAGTCTCTGCAAAAGTTAGTAAGGATACAGACACAGTTCAAAAACATCCAAGCAGCCTCTGCACAACAGATCTTTTGCACTGAATACCTAGCAGAACAGAATATGCAGTAGAGTATCAAAAGCTTTAAACTACTCAGTGCCCCATACTGTATGTTCAGCCTAAGATGGGCACCCAGAGTGACAGCAGAAAACTACACAGAACTGCTTACCTGCAGAAGTCGGTGTCCTCAGTTCCACTGGCAGAGAGATAAGCTCCTTAACAAGCCTGCTGCCGCAATTTCCTAGAGCTTTTATCTAGCGTGGTAAATTGGATAGGGAAGCAGTTTTTAAACTAAAGCCCTCAAGAGCTTTAAGAAAGCTTAATGAAACAAGCAGGACAGCCTCACAGAGACCAGGAGCATTGCTTGTCTGGACAGTCACCAACAAGGTGAAGTCACTAGCAATTAAGGGAAATGTTTGCTCACACCCAATCCAAACACCATCTGTCAAAAGGGAGCAAGACACCGCCTGAATTCATCCAAAGTCAACAACACATTTTGCTGTTTAACGGATCTTTAATATCAATAATGTGGGAAGTGACACCTCAGTGCACAACAGTACAGGGACTACAGTTTTGGAGGTTCTCCCATTTCAGACACAGAAAGGAAACATTGGGAAAAACATGCAATCAAACAATGATCAGATCTAGATACATCATGATGTTGTCCAAAAAAAAAAAACCACATGGAAACAATTAATCAAATTACTGCAAACATAGCTTCTCTGAGTAAGGTTAAATATTGCATTTGTAGTGTTTCCATTGAGCTTTGCTTCAGCGAACCAGCGGAGCCTGCTTGAGTGAGATGAGGACTGAACGCATGCGGGACACATCTTTTGCCTGCTTACTAGACTTGGGATTAAAGTCACAGAGCTGAGCCACACGTTCCCACTCAGTGCCCGGAAAAACGTCTTCTGCATCATTCACAAAGGCTTCTTCAGCTGCCCTAAAAGCAATGCAATGCACTTTGTGTTAACGCCCAGCATATAAGGCACTCCTTCCCTCTTACAGGATGCAGTTTCTTTCAGCATGTTTCATAAGAAATGTGACCTGACAGCTGCTTGTGGACATTATGGCCACTTAAGATCCCACTGCCCCACTCCTGGAGATGAAAGTAGATTGCAGTAGTATGCTATGCACAAGCAGTGCTGAGGTTTGCTGTGTAAAATGTTGGAATACAGGTGTTTGGTTTTAAGAATAGTTATTAGGTCTTTGCCTAAGGAGTCGCCACACAAACTGCCAGGAAGTAAAGTACTTCAATGTAGGCATTTTATTTATGGAGAAATGCCCAGGTCTTAACTAGTTAAGACCCTGCCACTTGATGGCTTACATTGGACTTTTGCCAACTGGAAATTTACAACTGCCTGCGAGCAGATCTTAAAACAGATTCCATCTGAGGATTTAAATCAGCCCCAAGGCCTACAGGCCATCATAAAACTATCTGCTGATGATTCCCAATGCTGCAGTAAAGCAGCATGAATCATAAGAAATTTGTTATGAATCCCAAGCTTGTGAGTGCTATCGACTACAGTGTATTTTGGCAGAGGAGATCACTCGTTTGAGGTCAGCTCACAGAATAATTTCCACTGCTCTCACCCTACAGAGACTCTAAGGAGACTTTGTATATTATGTACAGGTTAGTGCCAGTGGCTTCCAGCTGTATTATTTTAGCATTTCTATGCTGCCAATAGCATTTCTTCAATGCAGGGATAACACTCCAGCATCTAGTTTACGTGAGCTGTGGGGCCCTGGTAGCTGCCTGAGTGCAAGAGCAGTAAGCATCAAGAGATCAAACCAAATCCATCTACTCCAACAAGCAGTACAGAGAAAGCAGTGAAAATGACTCTCCCATGAGGGTTCAGCACTATTCACAGGGATGATAAGGTTACAGACACCACTGAAGACAAGGATCACTACAACACTGCTACTTTATGTGACATGACACTTTTAAGGGGCAGTGAAGATTTTTTTACTTAACTGTTCTAGGCTGTAGCAAGGATGATTTATGTTTGTGCTTAAAGGTGAAGAGAAGAAAAGAAACAAGGAGAGAAAGTTTAAGTCAGATATAGAAAATGAGAATGAGTTTAATGCAGATGATTAGCTGGCTGAACATGCACTAGTAGCTTAGCCTACATTCAGGAAACAGGCAGCCAGTTTCATTATGCAGCACTTACACTGCACATTTGCATTGGACATATGAAAATAAGGGTTTTACTGGAAAAAAAAAAATCAACTCCAAGAGACTTCAGAAAAGTTAAACACCACCTGTAAATCCATCATTTCACAAGTCTTGGTTTACATCCACTAATGAATTCCACACTGAACCTTCAATATTAATCCAGTCAAAGCCACAACACAGCTCACCAGTACACCTTCTAAAGGTGTCACCTTACAATCTGTGACATGTCCATCTTTCAATTCAAGTCTACAAATTAAGGAAAGAAATTAAAATACATGAACAAGCCAATGCACATTGCATTCCTCCTACCCGTTAGAAACTAGCATACTCACTGGGGCTTGAAAGTCATGGCTGTGTTCTTATTGACCCATTAGGCTGGCAAAACACCTACACAGAGCTGCTCCTAAATGTTCTCCCAGCAGCTTTTGCTGATTTTCCAATACCACCTTCTTATACTTTTCATCTGTTCCCCAACAGCCCCCTATTTCTGTATGCATGCGTTCTGTATGATTTACGTCAGGTGATTCCTTTCTACCTTCCTTAGCTTACAGAGCTTTATGTGCAAGCATTGCTTGGGTACTTTTTCTGATTGTGTAGGCAAATGAGCACAGGTCAGGTGCTCAATGCCTATTACAGACTTAAACACTGCTTTTCTGTGGAAGGACGAAATACAGCACCCAGCTGTAAAAACCACAGCCACTAACCCACATACCCATCAAAGCATCTTGCTAAATAGTGTTCACTGGCCTGGAACCAACTGTAAACCTCTATGTCTAATACTACAAAATTCCAGTGGTATGTATACTACAAGACTTGATCTGAAAGTGCTACTTTGTGCAGCATATACAAGAAAACTGCACTCAATACCGCAGATCAGAGTCGATCCAAAAAGCAAAGACTTTTTATTTGTATGAGCTTGTACTGCCCTGAAATATTCAGAATTCACCTTGAGACACTCAGCACTACTTCTGATCCTCCTTATCATCTTGTTGACTAGCAAACAGAATTAGTAGTTAAGCAACATACACATAACCAATCACGTCAGCGAAGGGTTGTTTGTAGAAAGCTTCATCTGCCACCCTAGGTGGCAAGTAGTCCAACAGGCAGGCAAGCAGGCAGGAGAAAAGAGATAAGGATGAGAAGTAAAGAACACAGCTGAAGGCAGTTTCAACAAGCACATTAACCTTGCATCACCTAGACTTACTGTAACAGGAAAGCAGTTACCACATGGAATGTATTAATTAAGCCGTTGATCAGAGGGGCAACACACAAGTTCTGCTACATCCTAGAAGTCTGGGCCAGCTAATTGAGGACTAGAGCTCCATTAGACTACTTCCAGAGAATAGAAGCTACCAGCAGACAAGAGCTTTGAGAATCTGATGTCTGAGAATGCCAAACACTCCTGCACAACACTTGTTTAATGGGCCCTGCTCCAGAATCCATATCCTGCACTCAAACACTGGCCATAATAGAGCTGTGGGGGTATCATGACCTCTGGCCACCAACTAGAAGAGTATCAATCCTGTTTCCCTTTCTTGGCCCAACAAAAAGTGTATTCCTCAGTGACTGGAAGTGGCAAATCCATAATTCTGTAGGCAGTGGAAGCCTCCCTTCTTCCTTTAGAAAGAAGAGTAGTCTACCTAGGACTAAAGACAAACCTGATGGCCATTTTCGTAAGAAAAATGGTGTTTCAGAAAAAAACCCAACCAACCAAACAAAACAGCAGTTCATCTTGAAGTCTGTGAGTTCCCAAAGTATAAAGCAGTCCTGATGATCACCCGGACAGAATGAAGTAGAAATCTAAGTGGTGTTACTCAGTACTATCACATTTACCTTTACATAGGCTTGAAGTCAAAATTCCACGGGGAACATCAGAAAGTGTAAGAACTTCCTGGACCTGCAGCCAAGTCATTAGTTTCTGCCACAGGGCCCATAATTAGACAATTCGAACAACCACAAACACAGTCATCATTTAGTTTTTCTCTAATAGAACTGACTCACGGTATTTCTGAAACACTTCCAAAAGGAGCGGCAAAAAGTTTTAACCTATAAATAACTTGTAGCAATGTCTAACTAGAATGCCACTTCTACGTGTTCTACAGATGGCAAATAAGAATGCTGGTCTCAGGGTAGGTAAATGCTGAAATCACTGAAGGCCCATGCAGCTAGGAACATGCCAACAAGTGGATAGAGTAAAACATTTTCTGGCCATGTTCAAACTTTGTGTCCTAAGGAATCTTCAGTGATTCTGGATCATTCTTAACACCTCCTCTTGCTATTCTTGGACATTTAATCTAGATTCCTTAAGAAAACTTAAAAAGATAGTAGTAGTGTTTACTTTAATGATCTGAAGGACTAATGCCTTAGGACATACCAGAAGTATTCTAACTATTTTCATATCCAGTACTGTAACTCTTCCAAATGTCTGGAGAAACTTTACCTGTTACTGGCTTTCGTTTTCTCAAGCTTTTCATCTTGCCTTGCATACCACTCTTCCAACTCCTTTATTGCTTTCTCTTTCCATTCTGCTTCCTGCTTTCGTGAGTTTGCATCTGAAGATTTAAGAATTGATGTGTCAGTCATGTTTGTTCTAGACATAACTTCCTAACATTTCAAATGATGGCTCAGGATGCACTCTAGTGCAGACAAGTTGTTTCATCTACTCAGATAAAGGTAAGATTTCTTGATTTATGCTATGAGAATTCTAAATACTATGAACATTCAAAGGATTAGCTAAACAGAATTCCTGTGCTGCATACCTGGGACAGTCCACTTCAGTTAGGACAGGCACTTGTAGACTACTTCAGATTCAGTAAGTCTGTTGGTATGCAAACCGCTCAAACCTTGCTATGCCAGTACTAGAACAAAGCTCAGCAAAGCCTCTTTGCTTAGACAAAGTGAGGGAGCCTGGCACTCAGCATAATTTTACAACAACCTACAATTCAAGACAAGCTCATCTGCTGTAACTAGCCCAAAAGAGGAGCAAGAGGGTCAGTTCTGACCAGAATCACATTTTACAGAAGCTTCAATCCTAACAATTTCAACTAAAGGCTCCTCCACAATGCAAGTGAAAACCATACCAGTTTACAGGCTCTTAGATGGGGAGGTATCACTGCACTTAGTTTAGTTAATAATCCACTACTGTCTTAATTTAGCCATTAGATTAAGATCCATGTGGCAACAGATGGCCTCAGCAATTACAATATAAGCAATCATTGTACTTTGGAAAAAGTACTGAGGACTGCAGTATTTATTTATTATTATTACTATCTTTTTTTACTTACAAAAGCTGTTCATTTTCTGTCAGCTTATCTGTAAATACAGGTTCAGAGAGCCACTTGCTTGCTGACTTCCACACCAGTATTAAGTCTGCTTACTGGAACACTCATCCAGACTTGCTGCTCAAACTCAAGAAGCGTGTTAAGACTTGGAAGAGACAGAGCCATGGCTGAGAAATCCACTGCTCAAGAATCACAGATTGGCTTGGGTTGGAAGAGGCCTTAAAGATCATCTAGTTCTAAGTCCCCTGCCATGGCCAGGGACACCTTCCACCAGACCAGACTGCTCAAAGTCCCTTTCAACCTGGGATGGGGCATCCACAGCTTCTCTGGGTAACCTGTACCAGTGCCTCACCACTCGCACAGTAAAGAATTTCTTCCTAATAGCTAATCCAAACCTATCCTCTTTCAGTTTAAAGCCATTATAAAATGATAAAAAGTCCCTCTCCCGCTCTCCTATTGGTCCACTTTAGGTACTGGAAGGCTATCTAGAGTTCTCCCCAGAGCGTTCTCTTCTCCAGGGTGAACCCCAGCTCTCTCAGCCTGAGAGAAGCTGACACCAAGTTACTCACAAATACCTTCCTTACCAAGTTGCTCCAGGCGTTCCTTTTGCTCCTCTCTCCACTTACGGATACTTTCTGGTTCCGACTGCAGGCGATCTGCTTGGGATATGGCAGCATAGCAGTTTGTTGGACCATTAGTCTCCTCAGAGGAAAGGAATAGTAAAGTCATTTATACATGACAACTGACTATTTCAGATAAGTGCCTACAAGCTACACAAAATTAGTCACTATTTGAACTGAGCCCATTCATCTGATGTTGTAACACCCTCCCACTATTAACAGGAAAAACATTTTGCCACAAATTACAGCAGGACTGAAGGAAATTAATACAGGACTGCCTTTAGAAATCAAACAGAAATTCAAGATGACTGGCAAGATAAGTGCCCCAAGTGCTTAGTGGCAGAGCACTAAGCCTGAACAACACAGAAGACAATGCCCAGCACCTTACTACACTTTCCTGTGAAAGTAATTTTCTTATTATTTTGTGCACAGGAGTTTAAAACATTCTCTACAACTTACTTGTCTACTCTGGAAACATTTCCAAACCTAACTGATACCACATTACAAAATTTGGATTGCTGTGTGCAGCTTATAACACTAGAGGCATTTCAATATTTAAGCATCAAAACAGGGTGAGCACTAACATACTTCTTACTGTATAATAGCTCAAAGACTTGCAATGAATAGTGCTATCACTAATACGCCAAATTCATAAAGCTAATCAATATTGTGCTATTTGCTATAGAGGATACTCCAAGTCTAACAACTTCTATTGCTTCATCCTACCCTTAACAGAGGTAAGAAATACCTCTCCTGAGAGTACCAGATCGATTGCAGTCAACAACAGATTTATTTGGCTGTGCCTTGCCCCTCTCTGAAGCCCTCAATGAAGGAATAATTCAAAAGAGAAGGAGCTAGCCTGGTACAACACCACCAGGCTTCACATTCCATCCAAAGCAAAATATACTGGCCAGCTGCAAAGCCAACTAATAGCTAAAACAACAGTTATGTATAGCCCATTCAGTCCATTCTTCCTCATGAAGAGGAAGCTCTATCAACCAAAGTAGCTGGTCTCTTAGAATTTCAAACACAAAATCAAGGTATTTCATCTACCCTCTGTCGTATAAGGAAGCACAAAGGGCCAGTAAAACACAATTTTCCCATCAATCTCACAGCAATGCTGAGGATATAAAAATATTAGCAGCAGTGAAAGTGGTTTGTGTCTCCACAAAGCTCCACATTCACTTAAAACTCTAAGGAGAAGTAAGTAGCTCATACGTTGCTTCCTCCCCAAGCCTTCATTTAATCAGGGCTACCCGGCCAACTGTGACACCAGGCTATGACAATGCCTTGGACAAACTGGTGTGAAATTCAGTTACAACACAGTGATTGCCTTTGCATGCCTCATTCCTCCCTGACACTAATAAAGCAGGTATCTCCTCCTTTTGTCATTACCATGGCCGTCTAACATGCTTTCATATTCTGATTGAGCTATTTAGCCATCAGCCTAATTTCATGCAACTCTGTGTCACTAAGAAGTGTATAACGTTTTCAGTCAGCTCCTTGTAAGACCAATCGCAGTAAGACAACCAGGAAGAATGAATTATCTTTAAAGAGCAAGCAAATCTGAAAACTCTGCCTTAAACTACGTAATCAGAGCATGCTTTCAGCTTATCAGTAGCAAGTCGCTGTGAAGCCGTATCACAGAGCCTGTCAGCCTGCTTTACAGTGCTTGTGTACCATTAAGTCACAATTAAAAACAGAGGCAACTTAAAGCAGCAGTCCAAGTTCAGAGGAGGGGCATATTAAGAGCATTGACAACTTTATGAGATGAGCTACTAGAAGTTCCTTTTCAGAGATGAGACAAAAGTACAGTAGAGATAATAAATACAAAGTATTAGTCTATATTAAGGTAAAGTTCTTGGAGTAGAACAGTACATTCTCAGTATGGAATACTTCTATCTTACCTGAGAGACATCTCCTTTAATCACTCCATCAACAGCATCTGTAAAGAGGTGACTTGTTTAGTCATTTGAGAAAAGACAGAACAGCCAGATTTACCGATTTCAGTAACTTGTATGGAAAGCTTTACTAGAGTATCTAATGTGAGAGTTGTGAAAATGAGTGTTCCGTGATACCCTACAGGACGCTTCCTTTTCGCTTGCACTTTTCTGGATGTGAATGAAAAAACAAGTGGGCCATCATTTTGAAGAACCAGTAATATGAGGGCATTTCTTCATCATAAGATCCTGCTTCAAACTATAAAAACAGCAGAGCTGATACTGCTGAGAAGCTGCTTCAATGTTCCAAAGCTACTCCCACTTTCTACTCCCAGTCTTTGAAGCTGACTACTATACAACTGTTCTGAAGTTAAAATGGATGACTGTCACTGTTTCAGTGTCTACTTGGAAGATTAATAATCTGGCAGCCAACACTCAGTAATTCTTATCTTAGTCTGGTTACGTTCTAATCAGCTCAAAAGATATAGCTAACGTTCCTAGCAGTCACCTCTCTGCTCCCATCTGTGATCACATGCTCGATAGCTTCCTACTTCAGCTGCAGCATTATTATCTCTGAAGTGACACCGGCAATTGAGCCTCAGGAACCAGATAAGCCATAGAACCTTAAAATTTCACCTTATTAAAACACCAACATAGGGAACACGTGTCAGTTGTGAGGTAAACTTTTAGGTTTGTGAAACTATTTAAATCTCTGGATTACACAAAATACACCAAGATTCTCAAGAACTGCTAAATCTCAGCAGGGCATCTCTCTGGAGCGGCGTCACATAACATCTGCCTGCGTGATACACCAAGTGTCTCTCACTCGTAATGCCACCATGGATAAGCTTATCACACAGAAGTGTTTCCACCATCTTAATGCACCCTTCAGTGAAAGAAGTGGCCACACTACAGTAAGCAGAAATACCAAGGTATTTTGCACCACCTTCTCAAAAAACAATAGCTGATCCACATTAAACTAAGAGCATCATGCTGCTGTATCTTTTATTTCTTTATGGCTAGGTAGCTACCGGTTTCATTCTACTACTGTTAATGGCACACAAGAAGCTCTTCAAACTCCTTTACCAGCGAACTAAGCAAGTATTTTAAGTCTTTATCCCTGAGCCCTGAATAGCAATCATTAACTCTGCTAAGTAGAGGACTGTAAATTCATCAGTTCAAGAATGGCAGTTAAGTTGAAAGATACATACTTACTAACTTCACCAGGGAAAGACTCAACAAAAATTAGCTTTCCAGTTATTTTCAGAGAACCTAGTATTTTATAACTAGTCTCCTGTATCTGAAAGATGGTCACTACTTTGTCTGATTGTTACTCCTCTGCTCTAAAAGGTACAGGAGCCTTTATGAAGACTAAAGTCACCAGCTAGGCAAGAGGGCTTGCAAGTTTTTGAAGACGCTTCCAAGAACGGTGGTAATACAGTGAAGTCTTTCTGTCACACGAAAAGACACTCATTAGGGTCTTCACTGCTCAGGCTGGTAGCTGCTGAGGTAAAAGGAACAACATCATTGCCAAGGGCTGCAGCTCAGATGAAACAGACAGTTTGTCTTAGGGCCATTTTATCTCTGCATAGAAACAGCCACTAACTGGCACTGAGCTGTTTCCAGAGGGCACCCGGGTCAGAGGCATTAAAAGTATTAGAACAAACTTCCCATCTGTTTTGAGCTCCCCAGAACTTGTGATTAACATGCAGAGTCAGCATGCTGACTGAGCATACTGCAAGCAGAAGAGGAAATGGAACTGTAGCAGTATGCTGTCATATGCCAATACAAGTATAGTAACTGGAACAAGACCAATAGTCAAGCATCTCTTCATTTCAGCTCTCCAGTCTCAGTGCTTGTATAATTAAGAATGAAGTTCAGAAAACCTATCTGTTTGCCAGCCTTCATATTAATAATTAATGCCAGTTGTGTATCAGATATTTTCGTGCAATTTCATAACTGACTTCCCAAAGAAAAAGCCTAAATACTGGTACTACCATCATAACATTTTCGTTGGCCATGAACAACGAGACCCCTCTACTGGCTTCAGAGTTCATCCAATTCTATCACAGTATTGCACCTTGAAGCTCCTTAAGTTAACACTGCACATTTAGAAGTATCCCATTCCAAGTAATGGTCAATATTCCTTGTTGCTTGCTTCTGAACTTGAGATAAAGCTTTATTTCTAAGGACACTGTCACAATGAACATGTCCAAACATCTACAGTTCAATAACACATGCTGACAACAGGGCAATACTGAACTTTCATGCAGCAACCCAGACAGCTTTTAGAGTCTAGGAGGGTTTGGAGAGGACAAGTCATAGCAGCTACCCTGCATTCACAGGACAGGTGCAACACCCAAGCCTGCCAGAAACAGAAAGCCAGCACCAGTGCCTTCCACATTTACTACAGCTTACAAAATAAAGAACTGGGTGGTTTGAAGGTAAATAAAACAACCATTTTGTCACTTCAGTCCTACTAGTCACTTTCTGGCCTCAGAGGCTTATCACAGTGATGATCAACTACTCTGAAGGCTACCACTTGCATTAGAATCATTCAGTACCACCAAGCCTTATTTTTTCTTAATTGCTTGAACAAGCCATTGTTCTAGGTTTTGCTATGCAAAAAAATACCAATAGTCACAGACAAGTAACTCTTTCTCTCTGTGGTACTAATTACAGAGACAGGAGGAATAAATTCTTTCCCAAATAATTTTCAATTAAATTGATATTCAGTTCCCAAAACGCTATTATATGCAGCTTCTTGACAAACACAAAACACAATTAAGTTTCTTGATTACTAGGGCCTCACGAATGTCTTCAGTAGATGGAGAAATGTCATTCAGTCAAGTTCATATAAAACTAACAGTTTAAAAATGTGAAGGCAATGAGACTACTCAGCCTACATTAAATTTGTGTTTGCATAATTGTTAACATATATAACTGCTTGTCTTGAATGAAACTCTCCAAAGGAAGCTACTCAACAAACTGTCACAAGGTTTTTAAACTGACATACAGGACCTAGAAGCCACAGATTTCCACTTGAACTCACTCTCTCCTGCTTAGAGAACATAGCAAGTGAACTGATATAACCTGAAAACTATTATTGTCAGACTGGAGAGAAATGAAGAATTTGACTGTAAATACGTGTAAACATTGATTTATCACTGAAAGAGAAATCTCATAATACATCAAGTTACTAATAATTAGGCAACAGCACTGTATTATTTGATTCATACAGCACTTCCTGCTTTGTGAAGCAGTGGTTATGCTTCATCTTTCACGGGAAATAAGATTAGTTTTTCACGTGCCCAGGAAGCTTGAACAGGACAGCTATTTATGTAATGAAGGGCCTACTGGATCAGGCCACAGTTCCAACCCTGATCATGGCAACATGAAGTGACGCCGTGTGAGACACTCGAGCCTGGAGATGCTCTGCCATTCCCCCCATACTTTCCCACTATCCACCATTACCACAATTAACTGAATTCCCAGTACTGATATTAACAATCCATGAAGCTCCTGTCTTTGTATTGATCTAATCATTTATTAACAGACTGCAAATTAAAAACTGTTTGTTGATGAGACGCTATGATTCTTAAAAGTGTATTTCAAGAAGTTGGTCATTGCTTGTCACAATATTTGAAGTTAAGATCTTCAAACTTCAGCTGAGAGCTGCCTAAGTTATTTATTACTTTTGGTCCAGTATTTAGAAAGAAAACTTATCCATCACACCTGTGAATAAGGAGTTCAAAAAAGGTTACAGTTAAAAAAAGTAAATCCACAAATCCCTGATCATAATGGTTAAGCATTTATATAAGAATCTGCATTGTTTCAAGAAGAAATTTGCATTTACCTATTTAATTAAAAAACAGCTTAATAAGCTAATAGGCACTAGAGACTAAAACTGCCTGATATTTATTAACATGCTGATCAGATGATAGAAAATCTCTAACACAAATGGCAACAGAAGTCATTAGATCATTTGTCACCATGCCTGAACCAGTCTGTGCTTTATAAAATGGAGGGAGAGAGTACAGGCCTCGACAGTCAACAAATCAATGTTCTGTTAAAAAATAGGACCACCAGAAGTCCACAAGTACCATCTCCCACGCCTGTTTAACAGGCCAAAGCTCAAATGCAAGCCTAGTGCATACAAGAAGGAAAGATGACATACAGGTCCCATACAGACTTCCCAGATCCTGAGATCATGTTATCATATTTATTATTTTATGAACCTCTTTCTAGAGAAAGTTCTCCAGTAACACTTCTGCATTTCATGACAAACCAATGTAGGTGACTTGAGAAAACTCCTCTTGAAAAGCAGTTTAAGAACTACTTTTAGATATGAAGCCAATCTAGAAGCATTTAACAGGCTGACTTTTTCACATGGAAATACTCTGCAATAGTCATTCTGAATGCATGTAGAGAAGCAATGCCTCTTGCTGGTTCTAGCACCTTGTGAGAAAGACCAATGACAGAACTTTCTTCAAAGAAATTGGTTTCCCAATAGCTACTTTTATGTTCCATAAACTGTTTGGAACATAAAGCCAATGTAAGGTGTAATGTCTGTCTCAGGCTTTTGAAAGTAAGAAGCCAAGTGCCCACTGTGTCTGTTTCTGCACTATACATAGAATACAGAAGTCAAATTATGTTTGATATCAAAACAGGATGGTGGTCTGATAACAATTATCCTCATGTTCTAGCACTGGAGCAAGTTACTCCCCAGTAAACACCCTTTTTTACAGAAAGTATGTGAGGCATATGTTTCGGACTTCACAAATGAGCTGGTCTTAAGGGCAGTGCTACCACGAAATAAGCACTGGAAGCAGCAGGTGTCCATTACTCAGTTTATCTCGCTGAGCTATATTCCAGGAGATACTATAAACCTGCACCCTCATACATAAGATATACCAGTAATTTCAGAAATCAGGCTGTAAAACGAAGACTTCGTTCTAAAGATGTTCTGACAGGGAACTGGGGAGCCCAGTTATTCAACTTATTTTGAAGAATCAGAGTGGCATCCTCCTGCAGCGAGAAAGGAGCAATACAAATACATTCCTATGGACTAGTAATAAGCAGAAGCAAAGTCTTCCGAGATTGTTAGAAAATCAACTCCTTTCCAGTCAGACTTCAGTTAAAACCTTTCGTAATGGTAAGTGCTTACTCAGAGCTACTCTGGCTACCATTAGACTAACTGGAAACACGCTGACTTGTAGCTCCCTCCTCTGAACGAGGGTTCTGCAGTGTCAGGTTTGTCACATTCAGTACAAAGGTTACCAAGGAACAAAGGCTAAAGGTTTAGTAAAATTAAACATTAGCTTAGCTGCCCTCATACTTTAAGACTAAGATAAGTCCCGCTGAAGACAAGAAACCCAAGGGGCAGATTTATTCTGCTTTCAGGGGCCCTTCCTTTCGGGCAGGCTCCTGTATCAGAGACCAGCGCCGTTCTTACCGGGATACACCTCGGGCATCTCCAAGAGACACAAACTGCACCCGAGGGCGCAGGGAGGTCGCTCACCTCGTGGCACAGCACACCCGGGACGCCTCTGACCCTCCCGGGGCCACCTCCGGGCAGCTGAGACCTGCTCGGGCCAGGAGCCGGGGCGAGGGTCCCGCCCTCGCCCGCACACGGCGCCC
>VZRE01012831.1:0-12414 GCA_013396775.1 Cephalopterus ornatus | reverse complement strand
GAGGGAGGGGTACGGGGAGTGCGCGGGGCTGCCCCGAGGTTTGGGGGTCCCGAGGGAGGGGTACGGGGGTTGTGCGGGGCTACCCCGAGGTTTGGGGGTCCCGGGGGAGTGTTGAGCCTCCCCGGTGAGTTGTGTGCTCCCTGGTTTGGGGTCCCACGTGGGCGCGGGGCTCACGCTGTTCCCCAGCCGGGTTTTGGGGGTCCTGTGTGTCTTTGAGCCCCCCGGTACTCTCTGTGAAGGGGTCGGGGGTCCCGTGTGAGACCCCCCCTCCTCCCCACTGCCTCCCCTCGGCTGGAGGCTCTCAGGGCTGTTAAGGGCTTTCCCTGCCAAAACGGGGGTCCCCTTGAGGGCTGGGGGTGTCCCTGTCCCTCTCAGCCTCTCTGCGGGTTCTGGGGGTGGTTTTGGGGTCCGCACGGGGCTGTCCGGGCTCAGCTCTGACCACAGCTGGGCCCAGAAATGAGGGTTCACCCTGGAGATTCGGGGTGCTCTGGGTGGGGGGTGAGTGTGACCATATTGGGGGTGCTTTCCTTTCCCCACTAAATTCTGGCTGGCTTTACCCTTTCCCAGCTGGCTGGTGATTCCCTCTGGGGTTGGGGTGAGGATGGCGATGAGCTGGACCCATTCAGGCGCCCCACGTTGGTGTGAACCCCCATTTCCCCCTCTGAGCCCCTTCCTGCGCTTCACCGCGTCACGGGAAGCTGCCCCTGTGTCCCCCCCCCCACATCCCATCCCCGTGTGTCCCCTTTTTGGGGGGCTTTGAAGCCTGTGAATTCCCCGGGTGCCGCTGGGCTGTTAACTGGTGTTTTAGGGTTTCCAGCCTGTTGCTCACCTGGTCTCTGACTCAGAGGAGCGCCCAATTAATGCTCAGCTTTCTATGCATATTAAAGTTACCCTCCCCATTCAGAGTGAGGCAGATTGGGGGGAGGCGCTGAGACCCCGCGGTGGCACTGATTGCGCTCTGTTTGTAATTCCCCAGCGACTTTCCATCCCTTGGAGGTGGGACTGCCTGGATCAGCGAGTTCCCAGCACAAAGAAGACAAAGGTACGGGGTGGGGGTGTCCTCCTGAAGGAAGAGGAACTGAGGCTCCTTCCCTGGGTCAGGACAGAGCCCCCCAAAACCTCGTGGAGTGGTGGGGGGCTGGCGAAGGGCAGGTAGAAGTGGCTGTTTTCTGGGCAGAGCCGCTCCTTCCTCTTGTTTCCTTTCCCCCCCCCCCCTTTTTTTTTTTATTTGAGCCCTTCAGCAGTAAAAGTTTCTTCAGAAAGTGGTTTTCAGGAGAAGCAGCGTTTTTGTGGCGTGTCCTCCTCCCACAGAGCCCGGGCAGTGACTCATCTTCCTCCGAGCCCTGGGTTAAAGGAGCACCAGCCCATGGCGGGGACACGTGTGTGTCCTCTGAGGACAGACAGACGGACACAGACAGACACCTCCGTGTCCTGTTCCGCTCCGTGGAGCCCCTGGGTGCTTCCTCCACGGTGGTCCGGGCTCTGAGGGGCCTCTGCGATGGCTGGGAGGAATCTTTTCAACCTGCCCGCCCTGGGAGGGGGAAGGAAGTCGAAGGCTGTAATTACTCATTTGAATAAAACCTCTTCTGCCTTCCCCGAAGATGTTAAAACACGGTTAAACCAAGCCTGGGGTTGGGGGGAGTGGGGCGTGTTAAAACCGAGTTCAGTGGGGTCTTGTTGGGTCTTTTGGAGGGGCTTTGTGGAAGTGGGTTTAANGCTGAGGTTGGGCAGCCCCGCGTTGGCACCCCCGTGGCATCAGGGACCCGAGGAAGAGGAGAGAGGAAGGTCTGGCAGGTGCGGGCAGCGTCTGCCCGAGGTCGCCCGGGCTGTGAGCAGCTCAACCTGGGAGATCTCCCCAGGGGCTGGGCGACGACAGAGGCACAAAAATACAGGTTTTTCACCAGGCAAAGGATGTGTTTTGGGTCAGTCGCGTGTTTGTTCCCCCCCCCCTCCCGAATCCCACTTAAGATGAAATAACTGGATAATCCAGCCTCTTCCTCCCTTTAATAACTAACCCTGGAGAGGTTTAGAGGCTGCTGCCCCTCGGTCTCTGTGGGCAGAGGTGCTCTCACGAGTAATTTTTAACCTCCTGTGGCTTGTGGAGGGGAAATGGTGGAATGGAGGGAAAATCCCCGTTAAAGGGGGTCTGTCTGAGCGCGAAGGTGACACATCTTCACCTGCTTGTGCCGAGGGAGCTCCGGGGGGAAGGGGGCACATGTTTTGGGGTGACTGATGAACCCCCCCCCAGTGACACTGTGGCCACCGAGGAGGGTGAGAAGCTGAGGAAAGCAAAGGAGGGTAAATTATATAAATTTATTTATCAATATAATTGATAAAATTTATTACTATAATTCATTCATTAATATAAATTCGTAAAAAAAAATATAATATAAATTAATACATCAATGTGTTAGTTCTGCCTGTAAATATTGTTAATATAATTAATAAGTTAATGTAAATTTATTAGTATAATAAATCAATATAAATTTGGGGTTATAATTAAAATAATATAAATTTGTTTACCTATGTAATACATAAAATTATATCGATGCATGAGAATAATATAAAATTATAAATTAATGCATTAATTCTGCATATAACTAACATACGAATCCCTGTGGGGAGAATCCCTGTGGTTTGGGCTTTTTGAGTTGTATTTTGGCTCTGAAGTTGTAGCTGCTGTGAACAGACTTGGAGAAGCTCCTTGTCACAGCTGAGCTGTTCCATCTAAACATAAAAAGCGCCTTTTTTATTTTTTTTTGGTGGACAAGACCCCTGTCCTCGTGCTTGGGGAGGGGAGGGACAATCCCAGCCCGTGCTGGGAGAGGGGAATGGTTTAAACCAAAGGTGTGAGGGGAGAAAAAGTCCAGGCGGACGGGGAAAGGGGGAGACTCCGAGGCTTTAAAAAGCTTCTCGTGGAGCGGGGGGTGGCCTGAAGAAGGAGAAGGGGTCTCCTCCTGTGGCCAGGAGAGCTCGGGGTGGGGTGACAGGGCGTTCCCAGCGCCCCTGCCCAGCTTCCAGCTCCATCTCCAGCTGCTGACTCAGCCTCTCCCCAGGTACACTTCCCTTATCTGCGGTGGTTAACGGCGGTACCAACCTCGTGCCAGCGAGGTTTTGCCGCTAATAAGCGGAAAAGGGGTGTAAAAGCGATGACAAGCAGGACTTGGGACTTTTATCTGTCCATCTGAAGCCGTTTCCTCATTGCCAGGAATCCATGGTGTCTGCCCCGGGACCTGCTGACGTGACTCCTTGAGCTCTCCCGGTCCCCGGGACGCTGGTGAGTGACTCTCCCCCGCTGATCGTCGAGTCCCGGTGCCTTTTCCGCCCTTTCTCCCGCCGGTTTTTTTTTGCTGTTCTTCCTGAGGGTTCCCGCACCCAGGGCCCGCGTTCTCCTGCGCCGTTGCCCCTCTCACCCCCCGTCTGGGGGATGCCGCCCCGTTCCCAGCTCCCGTGTGGGTGCTGCTCCAGTTTCTCAGTGCCAGGCTGCGCCACGCACCAGCTCCTGCTTCCTCAGTGCTCCCACTCCTCCTCCTCCTCCCTGCTTGGGCAAGGAGCCTCCCACGATGGGCCACACACAAAAGGAAGGGGGAGGTGATGGTTTCCTTGCCCACCAGGTGCCACCTCAGGTGGGTCACCCACCCACCGGGTGAGGGACGGGAGCCCTGGGGGTGGGTCTCTTAAACCCTCTCTGCTCTCCCCAGGGGAGGGTTCCTCAAAAATGCTCCCTGGTGGCCCCCCAAACGCCCCTGCTCAGGAGGTAGATAAGCTGCAAGTCGGGTCTATATTTAGACTTGCTTAGTTCTGCGGAACGTGCCGTCGCCCTTGAGCTCACCTGGGTGTCCCCAGAGGGGACAGTGAGTCCTCTGCTGCCACATGGAGCCCTGGGAAACACCAGCTGGGGAGCACTTGCCTCCTTCCACGTGCCCCTTGTGCCCCCCTTGGTTTAGCTCAGTGTTGTTTTTCGCCAGGTAAAGGAGATTTTTGTTGTTGCTTCCGTAGCCTGGCTTAGGCTGAACGTGAAGTTGCCGCCCACTTCCCAACCCTGAGCTTAAATCTCTGGTTTGGGAGCTCTTCCATGAGGAGGAGAGCCCTCCTCAAACACAGTTTTCCTGGTGGGTTGCTTCCCTTCGCTGTCTTCTCCTGGCACTGTGGTGCTGGCAGCTCCTGCCCCCATCTCAGCCTGTGCTCCAAGGAGAGTCCATCCCTTCCTGAGGTTCTGCACTGCCTGCTTGGGCACTCAGGGAATTCCATGGCCTGGTCAGTGTTGGACAGAGGAGGAGAAACCTGGGTTTGTGTTCTGCTGCTGCCCAGGGCGGCCTCTGGCACCGTCCTCCGCGTTGCACAAAAAGGACAGGGCACAAAAACCGGTGTTTTGGCCCCGTTTTGATGCCTGAACTATGAACTCTCGGGGGGACCTGGGGTCTGTACCAGGCCCTGGCACACCCAGGGGGCTCCTGTGGTGCCAGAGATGCTTCCTGCTGCTTATTTCACCTGTCACAGGACTTTCAAACCGCTGAAGGCCCTTGTGACAAAGTGTCTGTGGCTGGTGGCGTGACCTCGGCTGCACGAACTTCAGGGAGAGGATGAGGCGGGATCTGAGGGATTTGGGTGCCCAAATCCAAGGGTGATGCGAGACCCACTGGTAGGGGGGGTGAGCAGCTCAGAGGTGGTGCTCTGCAGCCTCCTCTGCTCACAGACACCGAAGTCAGGGCACAGAAAACACCATTTCTGTGCCTTTCTGCAGCCCAGGCAGAGCACTGTGTGCCCCAGGGTGAGCTGAGCCCAGAGGGCTGGAGTGGGATTGCTCCAGCTCATCCCTGAGCAAGGAGAAAAAAACAGAATTACCCAGCAATTTCTCGGGAGAGAGGAACAACTTTTAAACCCTGCACTCACCTACTCAAGCAGCAGGAAAATTGCCAGGCAAGGAACAGGGCAGGGCACGGCTCTGCCTTGGCATCACGTGCCCTGCCCGGGCTCAGCTCTCCATTTACCTGCCAGCTTGTCCAGACAGGTGGGAGAAGCAGAGACCTGGGAGCCAACTCCTCCTTGTCGCACCCCTGGGACAGGGAATTGCCCTCCTGCCCTGGGAGAGCAGCCCAGGGAGGACCAGGGTTCGGTTTGGGGGGGGTCTGGCCCTTCTTTGGGGTCCCTGATCTGCAGCCACAGGCTGGGATTCTGCCCCAAAGCTTCAAGGAAAGCCAGCGATTAAAAATGGGAAGGTTTAACACCCGCTGGGATTGGTTTATCTTCCACCTCCCTGCTGAGGGGTGACAGGGGGATGTCCTCTTGGCTTGGTCTGACTTCTGGGTTTTCTCCTTGCTCTTTTTTCCTCTCCTTCTGGCTCGGGGCTCTCCATTTAATCCCTGGCTGCTGCCTTTCTAGTTGTCCTTTAAACAGCTGATAAAGATCTGCTGGAAAATCGCTGCTGGTGGCTCTTAAGGAGGCTGGAATTTGTCGGGAGGTGTCGTTGGGCTCCAGCTTGGGGGGGGAAAGGTGGGAGGCAGAAAGCAAAGAATTGATCCGAGTAATGAATGAGAGGATGTCACTGCACCAAGCCGAGCTCCCAGAGCTTGTGCCCAAGGCAGGAATTGTCTCTGAGAGTTCATCTGGTCCCTGGGGGTCTTCACTCGTAGCTCCACGCATGCAAACACTCCTGGCTCTGGGATAACCTTGGAGATGACATGACTCAGGGTTTGTCTTTTTTCCCCTAAATTGGGATTATCCCACTGTGAGGCTCCTGCTCTGTCTCTCCAGTGAAAGCGGGTCCTGGATACACTGATTTTTGGGTCCAGTCTTGCCCAAAATCTGGCAGCTCCCGTGCTCATGCTGTAACTTCCCACTCGAACACAACAGTGAGACTTTCAGACCTGTTGTGCTGGATTTTGGGAGCTCATTTTTTTTTTCCTCAGTAAGAGCCTGGCAGTGCCACTTCTTGTCTGCTGTAGTGCCAAATTCCTGGGAAATCTGTTGGTGGGGAAGCCTCCTGGCCTTTATCTGGGGCTTGCAACAAGGGCTGGTCAAGGCTTGTGTGTCTGTGGTTTAGGGTGACTAATCCATCACCAATCAACCTCTCTCCCTCTCTTCCTGCTGCTCCAACTGCAGCTTTCCCCACCACCCTCCTAAATAAAATGCCCTTCCAACTAATTAAGAAATAACCCAGTGGAAACACTGTGGCTGGAGCGGCCAAACACATGCGAGGGGCTTAAAATAAGCGATTTGTCCTCTTGGATGAGGCGGGTTTGGGAGCAGCTTGGACAATCCTGCAGCAAACGTCTCCCCACAATCCGCTTCCAGCGCGGGTCAGCCAAAGCCATCAGGGCTCTGTTTCTGGGAATGTCGTCCCTCTCTATCACCTGGAATCTCAGCAAATGAGTTTATTGTGTCAAAGGCCACTGGAGCAGGTCGGCAGCCTCAGAAGGGCCCTATCTCTGAGCCTGTCGTTGATCTTTCCCACGTCCCTGAATCCCAAGGACCTTGAATCCTGGACTCTTTCCCCCGCAGAGCCCTGGGCTTGGTTCCTTGCAAAGAGAGGAGCTGGAATACCCTGAGTTAAAAGGGAAACCTTGAGGATGATCCAGCCCAACTCCGGCCCCAAAATCCCACCAAGGTGTTTCCCAAACTCTCCCTGGAGGCTCTTGGCAGCCTCGGTGCTGTGCCCACTGCCCCGGGGAGCCTTTTCAGTGCCCGACCACCCTCTGGGGTGGGGGGAAGAACCTTTCCCTAAAATCCAACCTGAGCCTCCCCTGGCACAGCTTCACGTTGTTCCCTTGGGTCCTGTCGCTGGTCCCCAGCAATATCAGATAGTCCTGACACCCAAGTGCTGCTGGAGAGCCTGGCCTGGCTTAACACCCGTGCTTTAGGCAAGCTTTAAATTCCCCTGCTCAGCCGAGTCCCGCATCCTCTCCCAAATCTGGGGCACACCTTCAGCTTGCTGTTTCCAGGGCGACTTCTGCGGCGTTTTTGCGGCTTAACCAGCTGGAGTTTTTCCCCTCCCGTCTCTAGCAAAAAGCCCAAGGTGGGCTCCAGGTGATAAATGGAATGGTTTCAGTGTTCAGGTTGCTTGGGTTTGTGGGGGGGGGTTTGTGTGGTTTCCTCTCTGGAGGGTGACAGAGCAAGAACCTGTTTGCAAATATTTCGAAATAAGGGAGAAGCTCTGAAGGAGTTGTGGTATTTCCCACATGTAGGGACAGCTCCTTTCTGTTGGCCTTTCCTGAATTTTTTTGGAATAGGAGAGGAAAGGACTCCTTGGATACCCTTACCTTGGAATTGGGGATTGGGAAACAGAGGCACAGACGGAGCTCAGGAGGGATTTGGAGCCGGAGGAGGACGGTGGAAATCTGGGAAGGGTTCAGGTGACCCCCCAAATGTCACGAGGGAGGGCACCTGTGGTAATAATTGCTGCTCTGGCTTCGTTGGAGCAGAGTTTTCCCTCTGCCCTGTCCTTGCAGTGCCCTGCAATTAGCTGGGTGCAGTGGTGGTGTTCCTGGGAGGCAGAAAAACGGGGATATCAGCCTGGGAATCGTGTTGACTAAGCCAAAGGTGGAGTTTCCATTGGAAACATTAGCTTGGAGCAATAGCTCCTGGTGATAAGAAGTGGAAATGTGGGAGAGGGAGGCAGCTCTGAGGTGCTGCTCCTGGCTGCAGCTAGAATTGAAGGGGTAGGAGAGGCAGAGACACCGGAGGAGTTGTCAAATCCTGCTCACAGCAGCCGGTGGGGGCTTGGTGAAGGAGCCTGTTCTGCAGCTGGCAATGCCCCTGTGCCCAGCCAGCTCTGCCACCCCTCCTGATCGCTGTCCTGCAGCCCTCTGGGTGCGGGCACAGACCCTGCGGGTGGAATTCCCGGTCTTTAAATTCCAATCCAACCTCAGTGGGCCGAGGCAGCTCCGGCTGTGACTGTAGGGAGCAGGGACGTGGTGGGAAGCGAGTGTCCACTGCCTCCAGGTGAGGAGCAAACAAAGCAGCAGCTCCTCCTCAGGTGCCTTTGGTGGCTCCAGGCTCGATTTTTCCTTCGCTCTGGGATGTTTTTTGTTGGCCCCCAGAAGCAGCTTAGTCAGGGCCCTGAGGGGTGAGGCTCAGGCTGAGCTGCTCCAGCCCATGGGAAGTCATAAAACATGGAAAAAACCCCTCGGGGGGACAAGCTCTTTCTGTACTTTGTCCCTTCTTCTCTCCTGAGCTAAGGAACACTCAGGGCAGGGTCAGTGCTGGCTGAGAGCATGAGCAGTGTCTGGCAGAGCAGCTCTCGGGGAGCTCCCTGCAGCCTCCTCTTCCTGCTCCACAAACATAAAATTGTGAATATTAAGGCTCGATATCAAAATATTAAGGCTGGGAAAAGCCCTCTGAGATCACTGAGTCCGACTGTTCCCCCACCACTGGCCACATCCAACTTAATATGAAATATTAAGGCTTGATATCAAAATATTAAGGGTGGGAAAGCCCTCTGAGATCACTGAGTCTGACTGTTCCCCCACCACTGGCCATGTCCCCAAGTGCCACATCCAACTTAATATGAAATATTAAGGCTTGATATCAAAATATTAAGGGTGGGAAAGCCCTCTGAGATCACTGAGTCTGACTGTTCCCTCACGACTGGCCGTGTCCCCAAGTACCACATCCAACTTAATACCGAATATTAAGGCCACGTCCATGGGGTGGTGACACTTCCAGGGGTGGTGACCCCACTGCTGCCCCGGGCCGGCCGTGCCAGGGCCCGGGACCTGCTGTGGCTTCGTAGGGATGGGAATTTGGGGCGTCTGGTGAGGTTGGTTCCCCTAAATCCGGGCAGGGCACCCTGCGGGCTGCCTTGGTGAGTCACAGGGGAGCTGGATGGGGGCTGGATCCTTCCTGTCAACCTGGGAACTCCAAAGCTGGATCGTCCTCTTCCAGCAGCCACTTCAGCCCTGGGTCACAGGGACACGCAGACAGGAGTGCAACGGGCTGTAAGTGCAGCTCCGCTGGGTTAGTCCAGCCGAGCATCTCCCAGCTGCCTTTTGCCCTAAATCACAAACGCACGCAGCAGCTTCCGAGCGGCAGAAAAGCAGCCAGGGTTTTCATGA
Source organism: Cephalopterus ornatus (assembly GCA_013396775.1). Taxonomy (NCBI): domain Eukaryota; kingdom Metazoa; phylum Chordata; class Aves; order Passeriformes; family Cotingidae; genus Cephalopterus; species Cephalopterus ornatus. Next base: position 3,361 of record VZRE01012831.1, on the reverse strand, counting down.
CCAACATCCTCCCGGGGCTGCTCAGGAAATGAGGCACCCGTGGCCTTCTCCAGGGATGCCTGGCGACTTTTGAGGCTGTCGTTCAGCCTTAATGAGCTGGGAAAGGGTGTTGTGTGTCCGTGGCTCACGGATTGGGAGGTACAGCGCCTCTCGCCTCCGTGGAGAGGCTGCAGGAGCGACCGCGGGGTTGCAGGCGGGGATCTCTGCCAGGAGAATCCCTGGAAAAGCAGGAGCCTGTGTGGTTAGTTGGGGTTTCCTTCCCCCGGTGTGTGCAGTGGGGGTGGTGGGCTGTGCCCTGTCCCGTTTGAGGCACGGGGCGGGGTGGCATCAATCCACTGGTTAAATTCGACTTGTGTGGAATATCGCCCTGCCTGTGCGGTGCTAGAGAGGATAACGGGATCTGTGGAGCCCAAATCCCATGGCTGGCCTCATCCAACACGTGGGACCCCCCTCCCCACCCCTTCCGTGCCTGAACTCGGCTTTGCCAGGGGCTGGGAGCTCACCAGTTGCTGGGTTGGTTTTTCCCCCTGTGGCTTCCTGGGGTGCCCTGGCACCGGCGCCTTTGATCTGCCCCGCTCTTGGCTCCGTGGCCTGGCAAAGGTTCACCCTTCCCCTCTCCTGGTTTTCCTGGCTTTACCTCTGGAGCCAGCAGAGTGTGGAAGGTTAAAATGCAGCAGCCCCTTCACTCCGTGGGGAGTGTCAAGGGGGCAGTTTAGGGCCTTGGTCATGGTCAGGGGTTGTTTGGGAGCTGGTCCCAAAGAATATCTGGAGTTGGAAGGGGCCCCCACAAGGATCATCGAGTCCAGCTCCTGGCTCGCACAGAACAGCCCCCAAATCCCACCATGTGCCTGAGAGCATTGTCCAAATGCTCCTCGAGCCCTGGCAGCTTTGAGGCCGTGCCCACTGCCCTGGGGACCCTGTTCCTCTTTCCCCCTCTGGCTGAAAAACCTTTTCCTAAAATCCAACCTGGCCCAGCTTTGTGCCATTTCACCCGCAGAGTGGGGGGGGGGTCACACACAGGGAGGAAGAGCCCCCCCCACCCAAGACAGGATCTCCACTGAAAAACCCACTCAGGAAACCCAAAATTCTGACGGAGCCCACGGTGACTCAACGCCGGAGGATGCTCCACCCTTCCCAGTGCTGGTTTCTCCCCAGTTCCCGTGCCGTGGTGCCCACAGGTCCCTCGGCAGCGCTGGAACTGGCTGTGTTTCAGGCTGGCTCTTGCCTCCTGGGCTGTGTTTGCTCCCCGGGGCAGGGCCAGGGGTCTGTGGGCGCTCCTGCGATGCCGCAACTGCGACTTCCCTGGCTTGTTGCTCTTGTCGGTGCCAGTGGCCTCTGCTCGGGCTGGGGTGTGCCAGTCTCGCTCATCCTGCTTGGCAAAAGGTCTCGAGACCTGCCCCAGTGTCTGCAAGCTCTTGCATCAAGCTGGTCCAGGGAGGATGCGTGTGCATGGAGGAGGCTCGTGGGGCGGAACGAGGGCAGAGCCTGAGCCAGGCTGGGGCTGAATTTCCCCTTTCCCTCTTCCCATGGCCAGCCAAAAAAAGCCCCAACGCACCAAGGGAAGCTCTGCCAGCCCCCTGTCGACGTCGCCGCCGCGTGAAAAGTCACTTTCATTTCTTTGTCGAGGGAGAGTTCGACAAAGAACGCGTCGCTCCCGTTAAAATCCCAGGTCCCAGCAATCCAGCCGGGGGTGCCGGCGGGGCCTACCGTGGCTCACGGCTCCGGGGGGCTCGTGTCTGTGTGATTTTCGTGGTTTAAGTGACAGATGTGGTGCCAGCGAGGAGTCAGGTTTGGAGGCATTTTTGAAGCGGTGCCCGAGCCGTAATCTGGAAATCTGTTTACTTCATTCCTTCCAGTCGGGGCAACGAGCACTCGCAAATATTTTCTGCTTTTTCACCTGCACACGTAAGGGTTTGTTGCCTAATTGCAAGGTGAGATCTTGCAGAGATCTCTTGCTAATGTGGCAGAGAAGGGCTTGTAAAGGGCCAGGTGGGGTTTTTCTGCCTGGCAAAGGCGCCAAGGGTTTGCCCCGCGACGCTCGTCTCACCCGGCCCTCGTGTCCCTGCCGTGCCCCAGCTCCCTTGGCTCCTCTCCCAGGTCGTTGAACAGGCTTTTCCCCTCCAGGCTGGATGCAGTTTGTGCCTGGACTCCAGCTCCCTGCTGGAGAGGGAGCAGCACATCCACCTGCCTCAGGTGTGTTTGCTGGGCGACGAGTCCCTGCACCTTTGGATGGGGGAGGCTGGGTGTGTTTGCAGGGTCTGCGGCTCCTGCAGGGTCTCCTGGTGGCTCTGACACCTCTTGGAGAGTAGTTTGGATAAGGAGGGACCTTAAAGACCACCCAGTCCCACCTCCCTGCCATGGGCAGGGGGCAACTTCCACTAGACCAGGTTGCTTCAACCTGGCCTTGGACACTTCCAGGGATGGGGCTTCCTCTGAGAAGTCCATCCCATCCCCTCACCATCCTCACAGGGAGGAATTTCTTCCTAATACCTGACCTAAACCAGCTCATGGAATCTTGGAGTGGTTTGGGTTGGAAGGGACCTTAAGGATCATCCTGTTCCAAACCCTGCCACGGGCAGGGACACCTTCCACTAGCCCAGGTTGCTCCAGCCTGGCCTTGGACACTTCCAGGGATCCAGGGGCAACCACAGCTTCTCTGGGCAACCTGTGCCAGGGCCTCCCCACCCTCCCAGGGGGGAATTCCTTCCCGGTATCTAATCATCTGTACAGAAATACCTAATCATCTCTACAGAACTATCTAATCCTCCTTTACAAAGGAGTCGGGAAGGGTGCTATCGCTGCGTTGACGACCCCGGAAACCCAAACCTGGCTATTTGGGGACTGTCCCTCTCTTCCCTTCTGGTTTCCCAGGCTCTGGGGGTGACAGCGAAGGGGCCCTGTGCTGCTGGAGGGTCTCAGGGGGCTCAGAGCACACCGTGCTCTGTCTGCTCTCCTGTTTGATCTTCGCTGCCGGGGATGTGGCTGCTCCGGCGGCTGCTCCTTCCTAACCACATTACTGGGAGCACTGGTGGCTGTAATCGGGTTCAGCGTGGCCCCAGGCTCGCTCACTCCCACCCCACAAAACATTCAGGGAGCCCCCAGGTGCTTGATTCCTCCCCGAGGAATGAGATTAGCTCCTGTCTTCCTCGGAGAGGGATTTTCTCTTTAAGTCTTTCCGACCTTCCCCAAAGTGATATTTGTGGTTCCTTGGCTTGTCACCCTCCGGCTGCCTCCTCGCAGCCGCGCTGGGGCAGACTGGGAGTGTCTGGGCTCTCTGGGGGTGGGAATTGTCACCTTTCCGTGCACCTGGCACGGAGCAGCCTCTGCCCCGTGGTCTGGGGGTGTGAGGGGAGGGTTTCAC
>VZRE01012830.1:38094-55776 GCA_013396775.1 Cephalopterus ornatus | reverse complement strand
GAACCACTCCCAACTGCTTTAACTAACTGAGACAAATTTATAAAATATTAAAAAAGGAATATTGTGTTATTGTGTGGTGACTGCATTAGCACACAGCAGTAAAGCCTTGCAGTGAGTCAGCCTTCCTAAGAAAAATTTTACTAAATTTGTGCATTTGATTCATTTGCCCACTTGTTCAGTCAGCCAAATGAACATTACACTTTAGATCATGGTGACTGTTCTTCTGTGAAATATACACCATCTTTCCATGTGGGTATTTATTTGCATATTTTATAAAAATATAATTTGTTTGGTCACCTTTCTTTTCCAGTGAGTGGTCAGTGTTTTCTTTTATTACAGAAAAATAATTTTTATATATGTAAAAGAGACCAGTTCTTTTATTAGTCAGATGTTTCATTTGCCTTTGCACTAGTGATGGGTACTGCCTTCTACCAAATAAGAGAATGGGAGTTTCTGTTCCCTAGTTCATCTAATGTTGCAGTACACTTAAATATAAAGCTCTATAGCTCATTTATATTAGTTGCATGTTTACCCTGTTGCAATAGTAAGATGATGTAGAAGAGTACTAGTTTCTTCCGTCTCGATAAGCACTAATAGCAGGTGAGAACTAAGCAAGAAATACTGGTTACTGTGATACAAATTTATCTGCAATTCAGATTGTCCTCCACTGTTTATGCTTTAAAGAGAAAGAATGGCTTCCAGCAAAGTTTTTGTTTTATTTTGCACTGCTAATCTTACATCTAAACCGGGCCATTGATGAGAGACACAGCAGTATCTGAGGTATCCTGATTTTCTTTGGGCTTCAGTCACTCAATCCTTCAGAGCTGCCTGTCAAATCTCATGGGTTGCGTCCCAATACAGGGATCCTGCTGGAAATAAATACAAGGATATGGTCAGCAGGCGGTAGACCTGAGACATCCCTTGCCAAAGGCACGTGTTTAAAAAGGCCCAGAATGGATGGAGATGGGACAAAACTTGGATAAAGCACTTGCCTGAAGCCAACCCTTCCTCAACCATCAGTTTATGTCCACAGAGAGAAGCATAGTCTTAATCACATTAAACAAAGCTAAGGGTTACTAAATGCCAAGTAATTATTTGTTCATCTTCACCCAGCAAAATTTTGGGTCATGTAATTGCAAGCCCATGCTCCATGACTAAGTCAGTTTTATACATTTCTATAAATACAAAGTTGTCTTGACCTGCTTTCCTGTTTTCAGAGAAGGTAAGGAAATCATGTATGGTGTGCAATTGGTCCCATGTAAGGTATGAACATTTGCAGAGTTTTATTAATCAATTTTAACTAATTTTGTCAGAGTTTTGTCATTGTAACTCATTTTGTCATTGTTACAATATTTTTGATGTCAAATCACTAAAGCCAACATCTAGTTTTTGCTATTCTCTAACTTTCTAGGACTTTCAGCTAGAGGTAAGAACATCAGAAGCCATCAGTCTGCTTAAAGATTCATATGCAGTCTTAAAGGCTATCTGAGTGATATTTGTATCAATTCATTTCAGTGAATTTTCTTTGACTCCTTTTTTAGCGCTATCTGTTTATATTAATGTTTTAGTTGTCTCAATTCTTTCATCCAAAACTTCATGACACGAGAAAAACAGAACAGTGGGGAAAGGAGGCTGGATCTTTGGTACAGTGTCAGAGATAAGTCAGTGCACAATATCAGTTAGTGCTGTCCCTGCGTGGCACATAAAGAATTACCACTTGAAAATCTGTCTGGTTAGAGAAAAGGTTTCATGTTTTCCAATTTTTCTTTAATGGATTCCAAGTTTCTTCAACTGTAGATCATTTTCTTTTCTTCAGATGGGATATAAAGTTAGTTTTCTGCAGCTAATTTCTGGTACTGCATTAGGAACTGCTCTATGCCTTCTAACTCCTATCACTGATTTACCAGTGATGAATGTAACATTGCCATTCAATTTTATCTAATTTGTGCAGGGAAGATTTAATCTAGTGAGAATATTAGAGTCAGAATGATTATGAAAACAGTTTCAGAGAAAAAAATCCCAAAACAAACAAACAAAAATCCCCCCAAAAACCAAAACCCCCCCAAAACCCCACACAAACCAAAATCAAACACCCCTCCCCCTAAAAAAAACCCAAACCAAAACAACAACAAAAAACCAAGCAAATCAACAATTCATTCCAAGTGTCCATTTAGTAGAGGAATTAAAATTAAAAAAAAAATCACCTGCTGAAAACACGCACTTTGTTAAAAAATGCCTATAACCAGAGCTACATCTCAGTCTATCAGCCAGCAGTACTATATCCATCCAGGGTAGAACTTACTAAGATGAGAGTTATGTGTAAACACTTGGTAGGTGAAGAAAGTTTATATTGTCTTTCTCTTTCAAAGTTAAAATTCTTGAGCTAAGCTTAGTTTAGCAAGTTTGAGGAGGGAGCAGGGGAGGATGTGAATGAAGCAGAAGTTTTTGCTTGTTTTTTTCTTTCATGGAGAATTATGGCAAAGGCTTGAAGGTAGAGAAGGTGGCAGCATGGAAGAAAATGGAAGTGACACGCAGCAAAAAATGGTGTAACAGCCTCTCCAGTTCACCACCATAAACTTAGGAGATATGTATTGTTGTGCCAAGTCTTGAGCCTGTGGAAGGAAGCTTATTCCCCTGCTTGCTTGGCACAAAGCAGAGGTTGTGTGACAATCAAATACACCAGCCTACTCCTATGCTGTAGGATCCCAGTAATGGGGGCCTTGTTCTGTCACAAGGTGGCTGAGAGCTTTCAGTTGTTACCATAGGAACAAAAGCAGATTTTACCAATTACAGTACTTTTCTAAAAGGTCTGCATTCTTAAAACATTAAACTATAGTGCTGGTTAATTCATTAATTTATAAAATGTGTATACAATGAAAGGGAAACATTGCAACAAGTTCTTTGGGATAAATAAGGACCAATATTTCTTATGCATGTTCCAGACACAGGAGGAAATATATTTTGTATGTTCTCATGACTTTGAAGCCATTTCTAGGGAGTCTCCAAAGAGGGTTGGGTTTCTGGCTTCCAACTGTTCCTGCACTGCAATTACACTTATGCAAAAGGAGGGAGGTGTTGCATCTGTTCTTATTTAGTGTTTAGACCTTTAAAATAGTTTTCCCCTCTCAGCCTGCTGAGTGCATTTGATTTGAGGTAATTCACCTAGATTTTAAAGCAGCAAACAAGAGAATGGAAATCTGCTCTTTAAGAACATGCATGTCCAACGTATTGTTCCAAAACCCTTCACTTCACTTCTCCCTTAGCATTTTCATATGCATTTGGGAACAATTTTCAGCTTATAATTTTAGCTGGCTAAAAGGCAGCAATCTAATGAAAGCTATTTCAGCTTAGTTTATAGGCTGTTGAAGGAGACAGTCAGAGAAAAAGATGATTTCTCATGCATGCTATCTGTCTTTAGCTCTCAAGATAGGATGGATTGGCTGATGAGTGCCTATTTCCATTGGTAAGGGAGGATGCTTACTCATAGGTAGATGCTTGATTTTAAAACAACTCTGATGAGCTGAGAAAATCTCATTCAGCAAAACATACATATCCTAAATTATAGACTGACTAAATTAATGAGCCTTAATCTTAAATGCAGCTTTCTGGCTAATCATAATATTTATCATAATAAAAATTATAAAGTGGCTGTAGAATTAACCTGAAATAAAATGCTATCAATAATACTCTGTCCAAAATTAGCCTGAGAAAAAATTTCTTCCCTGCCCTCCAGACACACTGCTGCATGTCTGCTGCTGCTTTAGAAAAACCAGAACCCTAAAATTAAAGAAAACAAAAAGCACTCTCAAACTTAAAAATATCTCTCAAAATGTTTGCATTTGCATGGATTAAGAGAGCTAAGTACCAGAAAAAAAAAGTTTCAAAATGTCTGTGGTAATTTTTTTCAGAGTATAATCTCCAATCTACAGAGATTTTTTTTCCACTTTGTGAATGTATAAGATAAGAGCATGTGAAAACAATTTTTCATTGAAAATTGCTCAGTGGATATGCATGAACCAGAATTTGCTTTATTTCAAAGTTTCACAGCCCAAATGCAGCTGTAATTTGCATCATTTACAATTTTGCTGTAAACTGACTTGAAGCATCTGTCTACATTATAGCTAGACCAGGTGAAAGATAAGTAGGAAAAATGAAAAACTTCTAACAGAATTGATTTCCACCAAATAGCACTGTCTCTGGCTGTTATAACAATTAGTTTATCAATTTAATGTTGATTATGGTTTTCCCAATAAGTAACAGGAAAACTTGCAAACATCCACTGAACACCAGCGCAAAAAATTCTGGCACCATTTCCACTAGCATTGATACAGTATTTAATACATCTATTTGTGTATCTAATACATATGTTCATTTTTCATTAAGATCCTTGCAGACATGTTCAACAAAAATCTGTCTTTACAAAATAGTTCTTCTTTGAGAAATTTTATTTCACTCTGGCTAATTTTATCCTGTGGAGGCATAAATTTGAGCTTGGAAAAATCTGTTTCCTTCAAGCTTGTGCTTCAAGTGATAACAGTTGCTAAACACAGAGTAAGAAAAAGAAGATTAATGTCTCAAGAGTGTTGAGAAAGCAATCAACATATTGTCTAAATACATTAATAAGCATATTTTCAAATTTCTTCATAAGAATAGTTTCAAGAGCTCAGTGAAGTCTTTAGAGGACGATACAGTCATAAGATACTGAGGAATCCATTGAGAAAGGGATGAGAACTTTAGTAACAAACCATTGATGTCTCAGAAGGGATTTTTTAAATATTTGACCTGCATAAACTACAAATTTAGCTACAGAAAAGCATGTGGCTTTCTAATAATCTATTTATCCAGTTTATGTTGTATCCTACAATATATTTTCTTTACTTTGATTAACCTAGAGTTGTATAGGGCAAAAAACAGGGCATCAAGCATCTCATTTCAGTACTACAGGTTACAAGTAGATTCTGCCAGTAAGTAAATTAAAGAAATCATTGAATCTGTTCAAGAATAATTTTGTATAAACAGAAAGTGATACTAATAAAATTCAGCTTGAGCATTCCAGAGCAGCACATGATAGGAGTGTTTTAACTTCATCTAACCAGTCCTCCTTAAAAAACTAAACATCACAGTAACAAGGGACATTGTTTCCTAGGCAAGTTTTCTCTTTCAGATAAAGACAGGCAGTAAAGAGCTTTTTCTTACCTAATTTTAAGTGTGATATTGAATTTCGTGTACTGTAAGCATCCTCATTTCCATGTTCCCCATTTAGTTGGAAGGAGATACATACCTTTGAAGAGGGATTACAGTTTTTCTCTAGATCACCCCCACTAATCTCTTCATCTCTTCTATTGACCATATAAGAACTTATAGAAAGTCTTGTTTTACCTTTGGCCTTTATCTTGGGCAACTCAGGTAGATGTCAGATTTGACACAAGCTACATTTTAGCTTCTTTTGCTTTGATCTGTGCTCTTTAATCTGTTACAAAATATGCATATCCACATGGAAAAAGCCACTATAAAACAATACATAGAAAATGAAAGGGTAGGGAGGTAAATGCATATCATTGCATATGCGTAAAGTATTTTTATGTAGTTACATAGTCTATATATGTGCTATATAGATAGTATATGTATATTCTCTATATAGTATATATATACACTCTCCAAATCTATTAATTCTCTATGTATCTCTATATACTTTCTCTGTATATAGAATATAATGTCTACCAGTGTTTCTATATGTCTATATTTTATATATGTATATGTACAGCAGACAAAACAGAAGCAAATATAAATATTTGAGAAAAATATAAATATTTATCTATAACAAAAACAAAAGGTTTGTCCTGAAGATCATTAAGTTCTATCCCTGTGTTTGCTAGTATACTGGCACATTATTATAAGGATACTGGACTGATATCTCAGTTCCTCTTTTCTGCCTGCAGTTGTACAGATTAAAATGGGAGAAGGAAGAACTACCACTTCCTGCCTGATGCTAGGAATATAGATCAGAAACAGCTGACATGCTGATCCAGAACAACAAATACAACCAGTCCATGGAACTAATTATTTGAATATATTTGAACTCCTTGAACTATTTTGAACATTTTCCTCCAAGAAACACATCCTACTTCCTCTCCATAGATGATTTAAGTTTCTACAAAATATGTGCTGTTTTGAAGCATTTGTTTTCAAAAGATGTTAAGGTTTATGGTGTTTCAAAACTGTTTTCCCAGCTGCTCACCTGGGAGCTGTCACTGCCCACTCACCTCAGTAGACCTGCCTGCTGTACCAGTGGGAATCAGCACTCTTGGAAGCCATTGGATGAATGGCCAAAACAATAAGATCAGCATGCTGGGAATCACTTGCTGACAACAAGCAACTCAGTACACAGGTTGGGAGCGGTACCTCTTCTGTGGAGATGTGTCACTTGGCTCAGCCCAGAAGTCTGGCCCAGTTCCCCCTGTGTTAGCAGAGCATGTGACTGTGCTCTGATTTTTATTGCCCTGTCCTGTGGGAGGTTATTACTGTGCTGATCTTCCAGCCAGCCAGCTGAGACGCACAGTCATAAGTGATTTTTCCAGCCCAAGCAGGATCCAGATGCATTTGCAGCCTGAGCAGCCTAGCTGTTTTTGTCCCAGGTGGTCTAAAAACAACTCCCACTGGTACTTGGTGACAGAGACACAGGACTAAAAATATTAAATAGTTCTTCCATGGAAAACAAGTAATGAATAGCATGTGTGAGAAGTGGTGAAGAAAAAAAAAACACATGATGGTTTTGGAACAATAGTTAAAAATTAGGGTTCCTGTTTAGAAAACATTTATTATGTCATACCAAATGATTGAACTACTATTCAGTTGCAGTACTTTTTGATCTTTAGAAATTAAATAAATCTAGTTCAGTACTAAAATCTGGATGTAAACAAGGTAGTTGAAACCTTCAGAAATGCTTAGATATTCATATGGTGTTCTGTCACTCACAGTTAAACTAAAAATTAAATATTTTGAAGGTTAATTAGTTTTCAGATTTTAAAATATGAATGACCTTTTCCTTGACATTTGGAAGATTAACCATATATTCATTTTTTTATATGGGAGGACAATTTTTTTAGTGGTTGGGAAAAGACCATAGTTTTGTTTTGTTGAAGCTATTCCTCCGATTCTACATTTGGTTAAGTTTTGTCAGCAGCATAGATAGGAAGGCAATGCATACAGCTTCATGCTTTAAGTTACCTAAAAATTTACTTCACATCCCCAAGATTCTTCAGGTATCTGTTTTCTAATGACACCAAAAGGGTTGGCACACTCACATTTGTATTGAGTTTAGTTATTCTTTGACTTTCACCTAAACAATCCAGAGACTTCATAAAAGTGCATACTGCCATGTTAGCAACAGGTACCTGCTGGGAAGGTGCCAGCCTCCATTGAGCTAAAAAATCCACTTGGGATTCTCAGTGCAGAAGGAGTGACAACCAGAGTAAGAAGCTGCCTCCTTTATGCTGTCTGGGGAAGAAGAGATGTCCCATCCACTTCCCAGAAGACAGGGCTGGTTACATGGAGCAGAAAAGGATGAAGCATAGCCCGTGCAGCAACAGGACATGGTCTGCCCCTACAGGAGAGGGTGTTGGTGACTGTGGGTGGGTTGTCCAGAAAGAGACTTCGCAACAGTCTGTGTGGTCCTCACCATCACTGTCCCTGACAGCACGTTATCAGGACTGTACATCTGCTAGATACTATTTGTTCATTTTGTAATACTAGAATGTGCCTCAGCATCTATTGTCATCCAGTCAGTCCATGTGCCAAGGGTGACTTCTACATACTTCTATTATTAACAGACTTCTATTCATCAAGGAAGGGCTGAAAAAGTTGTGCTGGCACATACTTGTTTTGGAGCAGACTGCTGATATTATGGGGCTTGTCCCAGAGGCAACATTGTCTGTAGAAATGGTGTTAACTGGCAGGACTGGGAGAAATACAAGCGCAGTCCTGGCACTAATGCTTTTGCACAAGTGTTTAGGCAGCGGAAATCTATATGAAGACAGATGTTTGCTGTGCAAACCGATACAAGTTGCCAGGTCCAGGCACCAACTGTCTGGTTATGGAGGAAGGATGAGGGAGGTTGAGCATCTCTCAAAAAACTGGATCCTACCCCTGCACAGCACTCTCCCCTCTCCAGGCTCTGAGAAACAGTGTAGCAGTGGCCTTTACATCCCCTCCTTGGGCACAGAGGAGTGGATGGCAATTGAGGGAGAGTGGCATATCTTGAGCTGCTGTGTATTCTCTCCTATGTATTTGTGGCATATTGAGGATACAGCTGGAGCATTCAGGAGGTGTCTTGAAAGCTGCCGGTGAAAACACAGACAGGTATATAAAGATGGCTCTTTGCTTAGTTTTTGCATGTGGAATGTGGAATTCTGGGTAGAATTAAAAAATATTTAATATATATTTCTGTGTGATCTAAACAACTTATGCATACTGGGTTAAGGTCATAATTAGTGCAACCTGTTTGAATATTACATGGGATAAATTCCTTCAATTGTTTTTTAAGGTCTTATATATTTTTACTTAAGCCTTTTAAAACAGAGGAAACTAAATTCTTCCCTGAGGTTCTGATAGATGGAACACTTTAATGCTGACATTGTGCTGCTTATTAGATCCAAGTATTAGCTTATCCAAATAAAATCAAATGGAAAACATTATTGAATTTGTAATTATGACTTCAGTATGATGGGAATGCATTGCGGATTTTCTTGTTTAGAGAGCAAATATTGTTTCGAAGCCATTTCTCTTAAAAGATCATGAACATATACCATCAGCATTAGGAAATTCCCATACTGTTTTTTAACCAGAGTATAAAAAAAATGAAAAAAACCCCTTATTTTGGACTAGTGAGCTTTTTGCTCTCTTATAACAGCTCTAAGCTATTGCCAAGAATATATTTCTTTTTGTTAAATCAGTATTTCGACATGGAACCTGTTATTTTAGATGAGCATGTTCCTTTTGGAAAAATTTCTTGGTCTCAGTTAAAGAATTTTATATTTTTCTTCCTCAAAGTAAAAAAACAAACATTGGATTTATTTTTTGTCAGACATTTATATCAAGGCTGGCATAGGCAGCATATTACTTCATGAATTCAGTAATTTAACAGACTTTGACTTTCTTTTCTAACAGAGGTGCTTAAACTACACTTGGTAACACAGTTTATATCCAGAACATGCTTCAGTGTTGCCACTTGTGTCCTCATACTCTGTATTCCTGGACTTTCTTCCAAAATTTATGGTCTGAAATTGTCCTTTTCTTGTGAGATCACAGGGTATTTTGTGTAACATTTGGAGCTAGCTAGACTCCCTCTGGTGGCAAATTCAAAACTCAGCTGTCCATGGACTGCCATTTCTTTACATCGGTCAAGTAGCTACACTGGCAGAGAACTATAGGCATTAAAACTTACTGTGAAAATAATGTGATTGGAGCCTGTCTTTGTGCTTCTTTAAAAAGTTGATAACAAAAATCACAGAGATGTACTTCTGAAAAGCATAATGAAACCTGTACACCAATTAGAGAGGTAAAAACTGCTTCACATATTGTCCATCCAAGAAGATGAGGAATATACTAATAAAAAAAAGGAGTAAGAAGTAACTTGCAATATTGAGAAATACTAATCTACTGAATTAAAGCCATTATATATTACTGAACCAAAATCCTAAAATAGTTTTTGTCTTTAGAAAAACCATTTCCCTTGATAGTTTTGAGTAATTACAGTAATACTCATTTTCAAAGATAGGTCTATTTTCCAGAGAAGCTGTCTGAAACTGAAGGGAAGCTGTTGTCTCATCCATCTTCCATAGTAGGGAGCCAACACGCCATATCAAAAAGGAATAGTCAATGCTTCATAGGAAAAATCCAAAGATGCTGTAAGCTTATAGCACAGATATCTACTCTGGGTCAGTCCTTCAATTGTCGTTTAGTTGATAAAACAAATTGAGGCTTAATAAACTTCTATTTGTTCTATAGATAAGTGAAAGGCTAAAAAGGGATTAAATTCTGAAATTAAAGAACTTGAGAATTATCTGTTAGAATGAAAAAAAATCATAGGTAGCCAATATAAAACACAAAAATACAAAACAAGGAATCTTAAGGAAACAAAGCTGCCTTAGGAAATTAAGAGTGTAGAGCAAATCACAAGTTGATCCTCACGGATCAACCACCAAAACAGATAACTTTCATTATGGAGTTATTAACAAGAGTATTTTACACAGGTTTTGAAAGACCAATATTTTTTTTTTTAACTTAACTCAATGCTCAGGCCCCAAGTCAAGAATATTGTATCTGCAGAGAACAGTAAAAAAGATGTAGACTAACTAAAAGGACTTCAAGGGGCAGCAGCAAGAAGGATAAGAGGTTAAATAACGTGATCTGTGAGGAAAAGCAGAGAAAGCAATGAGGGACATGATACTAATGAAATATATGAGAAGTTTTAAAAACTGGTGTATAGAAAAGTGATGGCAAACCATTCTGTATTTCCCTCATAATGTGGTAAGAAATAAAGGCTTATTCGCATATGGGAAATTTTTGGCAGATAGTAAGAGAACTTTCTAATATACGCAGAGTTGATCATGTGTGGATCAATTCTTTCATGAGACACTTTACAGTAGTTTGAACATTGGCTTTCAAGAGCAATCTATGTATATGTGACCTTAGAATAGGGAGCATATTGGGCCACTTTCTTTATTCCAAGTTGCAAGGTGGAATCTGTTAATATTGTACAACTTCTGCAGCATAATTACTTTTGCTTAGTTTCAGACTGCCATGTTTAAAAGTAGCTGAATGCAAGAACTGAATTCTCTCATTCCACTGGAGATACCCATGTTTTATGAATTGCTGAAATGTGCTTATCAAGAGACACAGAATTAAACTATCATTTTTTCTTGCCTTGGAGTTTTCTTGAAAAAGGTGACTAGTGGGTAATGCTTGTTGTAAAACTTATTTGTTATGTTTGGCATCTGCTGCCACTGAATGGTACCAGGGAGTCTGGATCTGTTGTTTTTCCTCCTTCATCCACACTTCACATATTTTTTTCAGCTTTATTTATATCTGAAAAGAAGCCACAGGGGATTTTTTAAGAGGGAAGAATCCAACATAAACAAGCGTTCCAATTCACGTGAAGCAAGATAGTAATCCTGAAACATAAACCAAAATAGCTTAGATCATTCTGTCACAATATAAATCCTGTACACGGTATTTTCTTAAGAATTCTTTAAAAAATGATCTTGCCTCTCACATTTGTTCAAACCAATCAGTTATTTTTGTCAGTTAAGTGTCTGTCTGTGATAACATCTTGCCTTATCATGGGATCGTAGGAGATGGAGTTGGAATGGGTATCAAGAAGTTTTTGGTTCATCCCACTGCCTTATGTTCTTCTGTCTCCTATCTGACAATATGCACAAGTCCATTTTCAAAATATACAGTTTTTTGGTTTTCATTCTAATTATTGAAGAAAACTCATATGACAATTTAAAGGTAGAGGGAAAAGTCCTGCTATGCCTTAACAGCACCTGTGACATTATGGTGATCCTCCCTGTCTGCCTTCCAACATTTTGCTCTGTTAAATGTGTATTTTGTTTTCCCTTTATGCTATTTTATAGCATAATTTTCTAGAATTGTTGCCTTCTAGCTTGTGTCCTTCCTTGATCCATATTTCCTCTGTTACGTTCACAAATAGTGGTGCAAAGAGAAATCAATGAAACGACTTGCTATAGAAGAGCCATCAGAAGTAGAGTACCTTTTCACTGAAGAAAATGGAAACACAATAAACACAGAAATTATACTGGTAATTGTTGATAATCATCTCAAGACTTTGTCAGTCAATTTTCCCGACTCCGAGTGCATTTATGTTGTGATCTGGGTATGCTACATTAGGACACAATGATTTCTCAGTGCTACATCTAAACAGCTCGTTCCTTCCCTCAGTTCTCTGGCAGCTCCTTGTTATTTCCTTTAGACACTAGATTCCCTTCTCCATTCTTTCAGCATGGACCTGATGCCAGTAGCATGATTAAAGCCAGGCCAAAAGTAATGGCTGACCTCCCACCTGGGTACTTCTTATGGAAATCTGATCTGTTGGGAAAAACCTTCTAGTGAAAAATCCACCCTGTTTCTTGGAAGGTTTTTACACCCAGTGTAAACCTGGAGGTAGGAAATAATTCTATAAAACAGAATAGTTTATAAAACTAATGAAAAATGCCTGGAGAATAGAATCATATCTTTCTAAGCTTCATGGTGATGCAGTACAGGCCACCCACAGTTTAGATGTGTTTACTGTTTAGTAAGTACTGTTTAGATATGCTAAATTTGGATTTCAATAATATACATTTTTGCAGTCTTTTGTAATCAGTTTTCAACCTCCTTTTTGTTCCTCCACCCTCTCTTACTATTTTCCAATTACTGTTGCTACATCTGAGTTGTTCTGAAGCTTGTGCCATTGTCAGGTTAGGGACTAGCTGGAAGAACCAACACATCCTCTGCTCCAGGTGGCCTGTTTTTCCTTCCAATTCTGGTCTTGAGTGGATACCCAAGGCTAGCAGTTGGATTGTGAAACTCTAGTTTATAAATCATGATTAAAATTAAAAAGAAGAAAAAAAGGCCTTTTTTTATTACTTTATACTCTATTTGCAAGACAAAGAATTAAAGTAGTTGAGAAGCATGTTGAATTTCTGAATGCCTGATAACAAAGATTCCTTTGCCTTGAAAATGGGGAAGAGTGAACCTAAGGCACATACAGTACCTTGTAATGTGACATTTGCTTGTATAAATGAAAGAAATTTGTTGATCTGTAGTTGTTGCTGTTGACTAGCAGTTGTCTGGGTGACACCCCTGCATTTCAGTGTGTAATCTGGGAAGTAGCCACAAAATATTGTGAGTTCTGTAAGGTATGTTTATTTTCTGTTGACAACAAAAGTGAGCTGCAGCAACAGGAAACTCTAGTGATTAGTTACCAGAAAGAAAGCATGTAGATCCTTGAAGGACACAAATTGGGAAAGAAAATAAAGTTTTCTATGTCCATGATTAAAAAATGCACAAGAATTCTGTATATATGCAGGGGCTTCCATCATTCTTATGAGATGGATGTGTTTCAGAGCTATCAGCCAGCTTTGATGCTGGAAAAGGATTCTCACCAGTCTTACCCTGTCTCCATGGAATCCTGAAAGGTCTATTAATATACGAGCTGATACACAGACAAAGAGAAGTAAGAAGTTTAAGGCTTCACTGATGAAACTAGTAAGCTAGTTCATCAAAGATCAGCTAGAAATTTAATTTTTAGTGAGTCTTTCTCTAAGAAGCACTGTGAATTCACATGGTCTGTTCCTCAGGACATTTACACTACCTGTGAATCAGGGTTTAGTTAGCTCATGTTAAAGTTTAGCGAAGCGACTGACTTCATCATTCTTGCATTGGACACCGTGGGATATATATTTTATGTTATGCAAACAGTAGAATCTCCAAGAATTCATTAATTGATGGTCTAAAGGCTATGAAGAAAAATGTTACATTATAATTCCCAGAGTAACAGGGAGTCCAAAAATAATGTCAGATTTGGCTTTCATGAGCTGATTTTCCCCAGCCATATTCTTACATCAGTTTGAGATTATTTTTCCAAGTCCTTAAGCATGATATCTCTTTGCATAACTTTAAGTGTTATGAAACACAGAAGGGACTTAGGAGGACCCTATAGGCTGTGTTCTGCCATACCCACCATGTGTTATCTGTGAGACCCCTTTCTTAAACTGGCTGGATCCTAGCTCACCAGGAATTCAGAAGTGCTGGACAACTCTACTTGTACTGAAGATTGTCTCCTTTTGTTCTTGTAAAACCATCATAAGGTGATACTGTTTAACAGCATTCCAAGTGCCTGGGAGTAAATGTTGCAGAGGCGGGCCATACACAACTTTTTCTTACCTTGTTTGTCTTTGCCTTAGGTAGCTTTGTTCCTCACTCTAAGTACACTTTGTATGCTTTTTTTTTTAAATATTCTAAATCCTTCAGTTATGCTTGGATTTGTAAAAGCACCACAGAGCTGAATATTTTGCTTTCATTTCCTTTATGAGGAAAAATACTTGGACTTCATTTTGCACTTCAAAATGCTTTGATCTCAGAGCAAGAGGGCAGGCAACCACATGCAGAACATATTGATACTTCATAAAGCACAAAGAGAAAAGAGTAACAAATGGAGAAGATCTGTTCAGGCAAAATAAAATAATGCATTTCTTTCCTGGGAAAGCAATAGTAAACTCTGCCTGAATATTCATTAGGATAACTAAAGCAAAAAATATTACAGTATAGCTGGAACAAAGGGATATTTGCCACAGAAGTACTCACAACCTACTGAATGAATACACATTCTGATCCTCAGCATATATGTGCACATGCAGCATACATATTTCCTAAGAGCAGAGCTCTTAACCATTTCATCTATGTAACGTGCGCTGGATGATAAAAATGCAGTGCGTATGTGGTTGTTTGTGGTGCTTGGCTTGAAAGCAGCACATTTGTCATGTCACTAGATAGTCACCTGCCAAAAATTCCCCACGTTCTGTTATCTGCTTATGTGTCAATAATGTACTTATCCTGGTTGTCTAGAGCACAGTGAAGTCAGTCGTTTCCAGGGAGTATGGCACTATTTGTATGCTGCAAGAAGAGGGAAAGGGAACTTGAGTGCAGTGAAAAGGGGTGAATGTATACTTTTAAACTTTCTAAGACATTCAAACCTTCAAACCTAATAGTGTCAACAAAATACACTAATTACTTAAAGGACCTGCAGATAAGAGAAGACCTCAGATACTGGGCAGCATCTAAAACATGGAGATGCCTAACAAGGTTAGTACATTTATGTGTGTTCCATCTTACTCTGTATAAATATCATATGTGTCGTAATGTTTTTTGTCATAAACCTAAAGAACGTGTTAAAACTCAGGAAAACCATGTGATGCCTGAAATTGAATAAACATATTTAATACAGCCCATGCATTCCAATAATGACAAACTCAGGCTGATATTCTAAGATGTTCCCAAAATGATATCTGAAAAAACCCTCAACATTGTTTTTCTGCCAGTCCAGGCTGGAAAGCATCAGGATGCACCATGCTAAAAGGACAAGGGGTATTTGGAATGGCTGTGGGAGGAGTCCACTCTGGGCAAGCACAGGCAAGGTCAGCAAGGCAAGGCCCCTATGGTATCTGGAGACCACCGACATGCTGGATAGTGCTCTGGACAGATTCGGCAGGGAGCAGTTAAGCTGGGTCAGTGTAAACACCTGCACTCTATCTGAGCTGCTAACTTCTGAAGAGGAATTTCTCCTAATTGGCCTGTATGAGGAAAACTAATGTTAGGCAGGGGAAAAAAAGCATATATTGGTCAGATAGCAGATAAGAACCTCAATCTGACCCAGCTGTGTCTTGTCTGTGACAAAGAAAAGTGAAATAAATTGCAAGGTCATTGCACCCTGCCTGTATCAGACTGTCTTTCATATTCAATAAATGATGTGTGATTACAGTAAGCAGCTAGCATTGAGGGAGTATATTTTGGCAAAGCCTCTCCTCTCTCTCTTCAGCACTGGTGCTATGGCTTTGTGCCATGGTATCCTCCTACCTGTCAAAATACTTCAGTCTGAATGCACTGACTGCTACCGAGTGAAGAGAAAGGCCGGCATAAGGCAGCCACCTCTAGAATGCTCACTGTGGTGAAGTCAATGGGCAGAGAGAGTTTGCCCTCCCCATACCCATAAAGGTCATTATGATATCTACAGGACTTCCCTCTCAAACAGGTTTTAGGAACTAACAGGCTATTTTGTCTAGGTCTATGGTTTGTGGAGGATACAGCAAAGTGATTGTCTCCTTCATCTATTTTTCCCTTTTTCCCTGTGGTGGGTTTTTTGTTAGTTTGTTTTCGTTCTTTTTTTGGGGTTGTTTTGTTTGGGGGTTTGTTTTTTTTTTGTTTCAGTTTGGGTTTTATAACTAAATGTTGTTTTTTTCTCATTACTTTCCCTCAAAACCTCAACATTTGAATTTGTTTCTTTTATAGGTAGAATAAACTGAAGACAGATTTTGTTTGCTTCCCTTTACTGAACTTTTCTTGTTAAAAATGACTGATGCTTGTTTATCCTTTCTTTTGTGCTTTGAACAGATATCAAATCCCATGCTTTGAGAAAGGAATATAGAAGGGGATCACGGATTCATCATCATTCATCATTCACTTCAATGTGCATGTGTGTGCCTGCACTGCAAACTAAGACTGCAGATAAATTCATTTGTCTGTTTGCCGTGAGCTGTAATTAGACTTCTGACTAGGTGGAAAGTGACTATTCATTACACTGCAAAACTACAGAGCTAGATTACCTTTTTTCTGGAGGCTTTTCAAAAACCCTCTTTGCACTTTCTGGCATGCACTGCATGATAATGACACAGTGCAATAGCTTCTAAGTATTTTGTAACACAATATCATATATGAGCCCATGTCATCAACTGGGAGCCCACTGGGTTAGGTCATGTACAAACACCGTTTGTTTTGGCACCATCCAAAAGGTCTTACAGCCTAAGTGAGCATGTCTGAGTCTGAAAGAACATTTCTCCTTCACAAGAGATGTCTTTATTGCTCCCTTCAGTGCAGATGGCTTCCTAAAGGTGTAAGTGGAGAGCCCCAGTATAAGCAGCATGTGGCAGCACAGAGTCAGTGGAGAAACTCTGGTGTCAGCCTTTGTCTCTCTGATGGCACACAAGGATGGCCTCTGTTTGTGCCCACAATCTTTGGCTACAGTCTTCATCCCTAAGGTCTGCTAAAAGCTAGGTCAGCTTAAAAAAATACCAGGACAAAAGACTGCTAGGCACCTGATCCAAAACGCCAAAGTGTAGAGGCTGCTTTCAAATGAGACCATCAGCCCCTTTGAATCAGGGAGTATGTACTTCAGCCACAGTCAAGGATTTAGACCTGTCTATTTAGTCCTTCAAATAACATGGATAAACTTACAAGCTTATGCTAAATATAGCAGATGCAAATATGTATTCCCTTGATGTCTGCAAGCACCTTGGAGCAGGAATTCTTCTAGGATAAATAAATTACTTAGCATCCTTTAATCTGAGCTGTGTTTTCCCCTGAGCCATTGGTTAGAGCATGGTGCTAATAACATCAAGGTTGTAGGTTCAATACCTATATGAGCCATTCCACTTAGAGCTGAACTTGATGATCCTTGTGAGTCCTTTCCACTTCAGAATATTCTGTGAAATCTGTGAAATATGTGGAATTCTTACCTTTTAGGCTGAAATATATTCAGTTTTTCTTGGAAATTTGAACAAAATCAATGTACGCATCTTTAAGAAGAATAAAATAAAATTGCATTTCTGCTGCTACTGTGAAGAAAACACTAGAGTGTTCTTTCTTATCAGCTTTAACACTGAAGCCTAGAAAGTCAGAAAATGTACATCTGGATTAGAAATATCTTCATAATTCGGGTAGTCACTTTCAATGCTCAGATAGAATTCTGTTTTGATTAGTAGAGATATGATATTAAACATTTTTGTGCACATGCAATCATTGGGGAAAATTATTTAATTCTGCTTTCCTTATGATGCTTGTTTGTATAGATACATTGAATGAGTTTTGAATCATATTAAAAATCAATACACAGAAGTTTTGGTTCTC
>VZRE01012830.1:1723-38075 GCA_013396775.1 Cephalopterus ornatus | reverse complement strand
TCTCAGTGTGTAACAGCTTGTGTCTCTGTGTGAATGATTGAAGGAATGTAGAGAATAAATCAAGCTTTCTAAAAGAAGGGAAGATGGTGAACAGCTATAATACCTTAAATGAAACTCAGGCTTAATAAAATCTGCTCTTCTTTTGAGCTGATCCTTTGCTCTTTTTTTTTGGCCATGAATTTTGTATACTGCAGCACTAGCTCCTTGACACGATCCAGAGGGGTTTTTTTTGATGTCACAAAGACCTGTAGGTTTTTAATGTTTCTATTTGTGTTTCAAATTTTCATATACACCAGGCTTACTGTACCATTTCATTAGCCTCTTCCATTTGTTTAAATTACCTATTGTTTCTTGTCCTGAACTGTAAACATCTAAAGGCAGTGGATGACCTTCTGTGCTATATATACTCATCAAGTACCAAAAGAGCTGAGACTTGTTATCTATGACTGGGCACCCAACATACTAAAAGATACCTTTATGGAGGATTTGTTGTGACCCAGACAGAAGGTACTTGGTTGTTACGGATCCTGCTATCAGCGGGACTGCTGTACTACACTGTGGTAATGACTCCTTCCATCCTAAAATTTCTTAAAAGGCTAATAAAAACTAATCTGTTGCCAACTTTACAACTTGAAAAAAGAGCTTGAGACCCATTAAGAAAACTTATACAGACACTGTGATTTCTAATTGAGTAGAAGAACTCACCATGCTATGCTTGCACTTCTATTGTTTAGTACAGGAATGAAATCCTCTGAAAGAGGGTAACATATCTCTGTGGAGAGAAACCCTTCAATAAAAGGTTGTTAGGGAGACTGGGTATAGAGCAATGTAGAAATACCCTCTTGAACCTTTTTGAAAATTTTGGCCACATTGAAGAAGAACTTGGGAAGGACTATATGACATAGAGAAAGGAGGGTCAGCAGTAGAGCACACTGATGAGAAAGTGGACACATAAGAAATTTACATGCTATATCCCCCAGAAACTACAAAATAAAATGTTCTTTCAAAGTTTTGAGGGAAAGATCCTGAATCCTTCTCTATCAGTTTCTGAGAGCAGCAGCAGCAGCAGGCAGAAACATGTGGTGAGAGCCTGCCAGGAAGGGCCAGAATTTACATGGGGCCAAGAGCCACCAAGCTGCAAGACAGCACCTACAGCTGCTGTTAAAGAGTGCTCTGTTGTGGTTTAAACCCAGCTGGCAACTAAGCACCCTGTAGTCACTAAGCACTCCTGCCCTGGAAGGGGATGAGAATAGGAAAAGGAAAAAGTAAATCTTGTGGGTTAAGGTAAAAACAGCTTAATAATTGAAATAAAATACAATATAATATCAATATTAATGATATTAGTAGTAGTAGCAGAAGCAGCAGCAGCAATAGTGGTAGTAGTAGTAGTGAAGACAAATGAGAAAGAGAAATAAAACCCAAGAGAAATAAGTGAGGCACAATACAATGCTCACCACTTGCCCAGCCCATCCTTGAGCACCTATCAACCCCTCCTGGCCAACTCCCTCCAGTTTATATACTGGACATGACATTCTATGGTATGAAATATCCTCTTGGCCAGTTCAGGTCAGCTGTCCTATTTATGCACCTGCTCAGTAGCAAAACATGGGACATTGAAAAGTTCTTATTTTAAGGTAAGCACTACATAGCAATGACTAAAACATAATTAATATTACTGTCATACTAAATTCAGAAGACAGCACTGTGCCAGCCACTAGGAAGAAAATTAACTCAACCTCAGCCAAAACCAGGACACACTCCTTGGTGGTACAATGTAGATGCATGCCTCCCATATGATCATAGAAGCAATGACTTTAAAAGAATTTCTTGCTTCAAGGAGTTTCCACCAAATCCATTTATGATTAAAAAATTATGAAACTCACTCAAGTAGGGAGTTCAGTGTTTAAGGCACCACAAATGGAGCAAGAAATTCTGTGCATACTATTGGATGTAAGCAAGCTTCATGCCACTGATTAGTTCTCTTTGAAGAAGAATAGTAAATAGGCCCAAATTGCATTTGTAGATGACAGATTTCTCTTGTTATAATTGGTCAAATAGTGAAATCTAGAAGTTCAAAGTTCATTATCTTTACAGATTTTCCACTGAGCCTAATCAGAATGAGTTTCTCATTCTTAATTTTGCTGTTGCTAATAAATTATTCTGCAGTTAGACTACACGTCACATAAGATAATGTTACTCCATGTCATCACCACAGTAGAGGTACCATTTATTCCTGTCTCTCAGGGACAACATTAGATGTGCAGATGCAACATAAGCTTGAACTCAGTCCCATGAGATATGCTTATCTGATAAATCACTTTATTTGTCAGTAGTTTAAGCTAACACCCTTGCACTGAATCAGGGTCTAAACACTAAGACAGTAAGGAACTGTTCAGGGAGAGCTCAGGGAGCCCTTTTTGCCACTGCTGAGCTGCCAGGTGCCTGTGCAGAGGACTGCAATCTGCCAAAGGTCCGCCAGCCTCAATTTGTTTACAGTCTTAGTCAGAAATGTAGACTTGCTTTCTCAAACAAAGCTCTAAGCTTAATCTTTTTGTACAGCTTTACTGCAGCTTAACTACAGCTTGCACACATACAGTAAGTGGTAGATATAAGGCTTACAAATATAGTGGTACCAGATCATGATGATCATATGGCCATAACTTTAATAGATCAAGTAACCAACATCAGTTTAAATAAGCCTTCTATATCATGGATTTGGTACTGCTCTTTAAACTTTTCAGTGAATGTGCCATTCTTATTACTATTTTGATTAAGCATTCTCTGAGAAATCTTTATACATTTAGAGAGAAATATTAGGGTTTATATTATGCCTTTACCAAATAGAAAATTTTTCTTCCTATACCTAACTTTCACAGCCCCAATTTTTTTTAAATCTAATTTAAATAATAATCTATTTCTCAAAGACACTTTGTCCTCTTCAACTGTACAATCAAATGAGGGTATGACTCTAAGTTGTAGTAGTTTTTCCACACCAATGTCATAGAACAAGCACTGACAACAGTAACAATCATTGTAGCAGGGCAATCTTACAGTGTGGTATCAGAAGATAAACTCTCCAGAGACCCTTAGTTAAATTAGAAGCAGTACAGTAGGATATGGTACAACTGCAGTTTGCTAGGCAGACATATCTTTCTTTTCTCATCAAAACCTCCAAGAAGGTTAGGAACACAAATCTTTATTGACTGCCAGTAAAATCTGTTACACTAACTCATTGAGACACTTCATAAGTCTTCCTTAACTTATCTTTACAGGTTATATATAACATAAATATTGTTCTTCTGTCCATCTATCAATCAATCAACTAATGAGATTGTTTGAGCTAATGGTTAACTAACAATATACTAATGGTTCCCTCTGGAAAAATACAGTATGCTTCAGTGTTGTAAAAATAATAGTTCTTCTCTTGCTCTGACTTTGATAAGTAGGTAAAACATACTACATGATACTATGCTCTAAGAAAACACCATTAACTACTTCTGTATTAATAAGGGTGGTTGTTAACAAGTCATCTGCAATTATCTCCCTTGCTGCATTTCATTCTGCTGTTACGAGAACAAGCAAGTAAGTTTGTGACGTTCTGACAGCAGTCCAGCAGTTACTGTGCATCTCTGCTGTTACACATTATAGTCTGTAGTCATTATTTTTAATGACTCTCTCTGTAGAGAGCTTGGATTTGTATGTATGTATTCTGTATTAATTTCACAATAATTTCTCTAAGTTAGCCCAGTATGCGTTCTTCTACATATATATTCTTTATGGCCCTGAGTTCTGGTTCTTGCTGGTTCAAGATAATATGTTTATTTCTCTTCCTTCTGAAGACTTAAAACAGCTCTCAAAGCCTCACATAAAGACATATATTTTAAAAAACTTGATAATTACTGATCTAAGGTCCAGAGAGGTTGAATGACATACTGTAGGAATACTCCATTGCAAAGAAATTGCAATGTAGAAACTCTTTATAAGACATTTCATTCTTAAAAAGTATCTCCAGATATAATGCATAAGCTGCAGACATGCAGAATAATCCTTAGAGGAACTAGTGAGTAACATTTTAAACTACAGGCCTAATGAAATAGGATTTCACATTCTATTTAAGAGCTGATGGTTTTGTCTAGAACATGCAGAAAAATCAATCTGAATTAACTTTTAAAATAGATTGGCTAAACCACATTAAATTTCTGTGTAACCAACTCTCATTTAGAATGTATTAATTTACTTTGGAAGTAAATGTAGTTAAATCAAATTAGAGCCACTTTAATTTTGAATGAGAATGTGCATATAATGCAGTTAAAGTAATCACAACTTTAAATTCACACCTTTAGTTAATTTGTACCGGTTTTCTTGAGTGTTCCGAGACATATAAACTCTGAATCTTACTGAAGTCAATAAACATTTCTTCAGATGTGCATTGTTATATACCCAGATAAAGAAGAGCAATCAAGAGAGCCTAAAGGAGCATGTCCTGACAGCGAGTAATGCTGCAGACGCAGGGTGAAGGTTGAGTTTCCTATCTAGTAAAAGCTGTGGTGAAAACAACTGTCTCTCGTGAGCGGTATCATCCAGTACCTGAACACTGAAAACATTTAAAGCTGCCTACTGTCAACATTTCATTATATCTGTGGTAGCCAAATTTTTGATAGGGAAATAATGTTATCAAAATTGACTGCAGTGGGTTACTACCACTTGTCAGGCAACATCAGCTATGACAACTGAGAGGCATTTAATGAACTGTGGGTGTTGATTGCACATGCCAAATTCCCTGTTCTCCCTGCAAAATGCAAGTTAATGACCTGTTTTGCTGTATACCTGATGGCCTCCTGCTGCCGATTGTGTTTGCACTATGTACAGTTTGCTGCTTCCTTGAGGAGCTGCAAACGAGAAAGTCTGAAAAAGCATTTATTTGAGCTATTGAAAAAACCGTGGGAGATATGAAGGAAGAAGATGGGGTAATACAGTCTCTAATAAGGCCCCATCTTTACTCTTACAGTGCAAACTGAAAATACTGTGAGACTGTGAATCTCAAAATTTAAAAATTAGAACAGGCTGGCTTGCAGTGATTTTAACTATCTTTCCTATTTCAATAAGAGACACAGTTATCAAAGTACCATTAAATAAAAATTACTGGGATGCAAACACTGGTATCACAGATTTTTTTAGAAAGAAGAAGTTGAAGATATAAGCAATTCTGATTAAAATATTTTGAGCATAGCTAGTCCGCTTCATTTCAGCATCAACTTTCTTTTAAACATTGTCATTTAAAAAAGTTTCAGATAGTCAAAGAATTCTAAGAGAAGCGTCAGATTAATAATGCAGATAAATTTTTTAAACTGTATTAGCTTCTGTCTTAATCTTGCATAATATGAAACTCAAATCCTAACCTTTCAGATTTTTAACACATACAAATCACCTGAGAAATTCAACTTAACATGAAACTCTACCCCTACAGTTGAATGAAAATTTATAGAAGGTTACCATATAAATAAAATGTAACATTTTAAATCCACGCTTAGACATTTAAATATAAAACAGTGTGCTTTTGGAAGAGCAACATTTTCATATGTGTAAATAAAAAAATCAATGAGTTTGTTATTCATGAGCATATGAAGGCCTTGTTTCAAGTACATCAATCTTGCTTATACAGACAGATAAGAGAGGTAAGAGACAAGAAAAGAAAGAAAATACAGCCAATAGAAAATAAAGTGTATATGTATAATATAATGGTGATATATTACTTTTTTGCATTTGTTGTCAAATTTTTACATTTCCACTAAGGTATAGTGTTCATTATGATCAGAGTCTAACAAATTTCAAGCCAATAACAAACTTCTCTCAGCAATAAGAAACAGATTCAGGACATGGAGTGCAAGCAGCTTGCTGCTGTTGTTGAATCTTTCAAATCTGTGATTCTATTTTATAGTTCTAAATGAGTTAAAAGCGTCTAATAAATCTTCAGGAGTTTAGTGCGTAAGGTGGTATGAGCTCCAGGCAGCACTGAGCCCCCAGCACCCTTTCACAGGTGTGCCTCCCAGTCTCTGCCATGAAAGCTAGCCAGTAGAATTGATCCTCCTGAGTTTCAGATCAGCAGTGGAAATGAAACACATTGTCATAGAGATTTCCCCTAATTTGACTAAATGTTGGTTATGCCAGCTGCTTCTTGTAAGCAGTTTATCACAAGAAAATGTTCAGCAATCTTTTAATTCAGAAGCTGCCTCTCAAAGTTGAGGAAACTTCATGTGCTCCATGGCAAATCATAATGAAAATTCCAGGTTTAGAAACATCATTTTAATGCCAAAATACTTATTTAATCCTTCCCTATTCCATTGAAGCCATGGGCTTTCTATTATGATTATTTATGGTTATCATTTTGGCTGCTTTGAGCAGCAGTGTCTTGGCTTAGTTGTCTTCTCTGCTCAGGATGAAAAATGAAGTTTGAAAGAATGTTCATTACCTTCACGGCATGTGTTGACTGCACTGATTCTTCATCTGCCAAACTGCATATGCTGGCTTCTGTCTCATCTGGAGACCTCTGGAACTAAAAGTAATTGATCAAATTAATTCTAATATAATCCCACACAGACCCTGCTACCACTGCAGCTTGTTAACCTTATATGCAAACAGTTTATTTAAACTATCTGGATGACATAATGAAAACTACCTTCAATACATCAAAAAAAGTATAAAATGAAAGCCCATTTCAACATTTTTTCCAAGATATCACTTGTGTTTTGCTACTTTTTTTTCCCTAAAAAAACGAATTTGGAACCTCAGCACCTACTGAATTAACTTCAATTCATTTTGCCATACTTCCCAAATTATTGGATTTTCCCTGTCTCTTAAAAAAACTAATCACAACAACTTTCAAATTGTCAGGTTCACCACAGTAGCCTTGCACTCAGTATGAAGTAGCATTTGAAGGATGCTAGCAGCAATTTTCTGAACTGTGCAGAAAATTTATTTCATAGGATCACAGAATGGCCTGGGTTGGAAAGGACCTGAAAGATCATCTAGTTCCAAGCTCCCCCTGCCATGGTCAGGCTGGTGATTCTCATTCTTGCATTTTGTGGACCTTTACATGCACGGCAACTCACTGACTGATCTCTATCATCCCTTATGAACACCCACTGCCTCCCTATAGCAGCTACAGTTTCTGGTTATGCAAAGTATTAGAGCAATTCTAATAAACACCTTTGCAATTGTTTTCACTACCTCATGTATATCCTACTTTCATACTGGCTGCTATTGACACCAGTAATAAGAAGTACGCTGTTCAATGACCTCACTTACTGTGTGAAAGACAAAATGTCTCTGCACTGTCACAGCAGAATATATAATTTTCAATAAAAGTAACTATTCATAAACCATTGGAAATTCCAAGGGTATCTAAAACAACAGAAAATGATTCTCATAATAAAATAAGAGTGAGGAACATAAGTATGCACGACTGGTGGTGATTTATAGGTAACAATGTTCCCCACTGCAACTAGAGTTGCAACTAGACACAACATAGTGAATTAAAGATAGCACAGCAGTCTCAGCTTCAAAATTGCTTGTTATTTATCTCTGTGGCCCAAGCACATATATATTAAATTACTTGCATAATATTGAAAAAATCCTGAAATTCAAGGTTAAAATGTTATAAAGATATAAAAATATAAAGTAGTATCTTCTGATCATTTGCCCTCAGTACTAGTGCTTAGAGCGGTAGCAGCTAAGACCTGTTAGACCTTCCAGTACTGACTACCTCTGGGAAAATACTTAATATTTATTAAACATGACTTCTAAATAGGAAGGATGAAGACTATCATGAGAGCACTCCTAAAAATATAATGGATTCTAATCATGGCTTGTGATTATTCTGCTACTTAATAAGCAAAACAGTCCTTTTCAGGTAGGCTGGGCTCTTTCTCATACACCTTCTTGGCAGCTTTTTAAATTCTCTTGGCTCTAGACTAGTAGGCAGTTTACCCAAAACATTACAGTTGTAGTAGAAAGGATATAACAGTCACTGAAGTTGATTTCTTCTAGAATTGCTCTATGCTATATACTACATTATGTATTCTAGATAGGGTTAAATTACAACATTTCTGTTAAAGTTTTTTTCTCAAAAAAACTTTATCAGGATGTGAAATGTGATGTATTGTTGTTTGTTAGCTTACATTAAGCAAATACCAACTGTGGAGAGAAATGGCTACATTTCATGTATCAAAATTCCCAGATCTAGTTTGTGTGCTAGAGTGCTACCCTGTTTTTGTGGGGATTTTGTTGGGATTTTTTATTTTTCCTTTTACTGGTTCATCTTCCGCAATAAAAAATTAATACATTTTTCCCAGAGACCTTTCTCCAAACACAGAATTCAGAGTAGCCGAGCGATCCTTTAGACTGTTACTCAGGGACAAAATCTGAGACAATACCTAAAGAATAAAACATGTTTATTGACAAGCCTGGTAGGTTGCCTTCTCTGAAGCCCTTGGTAATCACTAACAGTGATCATCCATTACCGAAAGAAGGAAGTGTAACAACCTGTCTTCATGAACAGTTAGGGTGATTAGAAAAATATATCCCTCAAGCCACAAACCCAAGGAATTAGTAGCAAAACTGTGTATAGGAACACCAGCTTCCACCTCGAAGACCCATACAAAGGTCCCTCTTACAACGGCAGGGGTAAATCAGGCTGATGTGGAAAGCATGGAGCACACTACAACTTACCAGCCTGTAGGAGAAGTGAATCCAAATATTTTCAGTCTTACAAAGTCAACAGGTCACTCTATCTGTTTTTCACCTGAGCACATGCACAGGCTGGCAAAGTTCCCTACTCGCCCAATCTTTCTTGATTTCTTTCCACACAGCCCGTAATTCTACATTACTCTTTTATAAACAATTCGTGGTAGGAACAGCCACCTTCTGGTTATACCTAGTGATTCTTAAATGTCATATGTGTATATGAATTCCTCTTGCTTTAAAGATTTTGAAAGGGTAACCAATCCTGACGTAAATATTACTGCAATAAAAAGAAAAACCAGAAGATCGTATTTATGGACATATTAATTTCAAGTTCTTCATGGATTAATCAAGAATAATGTTTGCAAGAACTGCAAAAAACAAAGAAGTAGGATTATACTTTAATTTTTTCTTCAGAAAACAGAAGCAGTATAGACTACTACTTGAGAAAGCACCACTGTTTTATGCACCATTGCAGTTAATAACTTATTCTAGGTATTAAATCTGTCACATTCCTTTGACTTAGAATAGAATTGAAGAATTTACAGCCAGAGACCCAAATCTGACCTAGCAGTTTGAAAGCATAACTGAGATATAAATCCAATTTTTCTCTGTCCAAACACTGACACACATACCTTGTATCAGAGAGACATCTGAAAAAGTCATATTTAATATCAGACTGAAATTATTACCAAAATGAGAGCACGAGGATTATTAAACATTCATTTGCTGAAAAGAATTCACTCCCAAAAAGACACCATCAACAGGCTTTAGTTGATAATGTTAAGTGTCTCTTCAAAGGACAGTAAATTTCATTTCCTCTTATTTCTCACATTCCATGCCCTCACATTTTTAAAAATGTCTTTTTTTTCCATCTTCATTTAGAAAACCCTAACATGCTCATCTTTGCATTTCTTTGCAGATTTCTTTGTGACAGCAACCTTATTAACACTATATTAGTAAGATCCAAAGGTTTACTCACAAGTGTGTTTTGGCATTTTGGGGGTTTTGGTGGGGGAGAGGGGTTTGTTTGCTTGGTTTGGTTTGATATAGTTTTTTTTTGTTTTTTAATATAACTGGATTCTGTAAGGAAAAAAGATGAAAACACAACAGTGGAATTTGCACTTTTTTTTCGAAAGAATTACAGAACATCTCTTCTTCTGCAGGGTTTACCAGTTGCAATAATGACCTAGATCTTATAAAACACTGAGAATCAATGTCTTCTCTTGAAGATGTTAAAACATCAGACCAGGATGGAAGACTTTTCTGCATCATAATATGAAGTAAAGGTGAAATTAGATGCATGTGAGCTGGCACTGAAACACAGAAATGATCTACCAAACACACTTATGGTCATTAGGGATGTTATGCTCAAGCAAGTAGGAAAACAAGGAACAAGAGGACTCTGATGAAGGAATACCTGGTCATGAAGGCCAGTAAAAGCTTTTGAAGGTATGAACTCACTTTCCAATCTTTTTACCAGGTAAGACTTTCCCTTCAAGAAGGTGGAAGTGCTCTTGTAACAAAAAGCACAGGGTCAGGCTTTCACCCCCTTCCCAAAGAGCAGTGGGAGATAGGACTGTGGCGGTAGCAGGGAGCATCTCCTCCCACTGCATACTTGCTGGGTAGTCCCAGGCCTTATCTGTGCCCCCAGGCCATCCCTGTCATCCATCAGCCCTTATCTCCTTGTGGGCCCAGCATTGCCTCTCGCCCCTGAGGATGCCGCCAGGGCTCCGGGTTGTCAGTCCTGTGTGGGGCAATGGGGGAAAGTGGATGTGGGGCAGCTCCCTATGGCCTTCTCCCCATGGCTTGAGCAGGCTGAAATGCCAGTGCGCATTTTCATGGGACAAGTCCCCATGAAAAGGGACAGAAGCTGAGGACTTAGCCATGTTGCAATTACATTTAGTTTCTATTTCTTTGAAGCTGAGATGGGCATATCTAATCTCTAAGTACGTCTGCACATTTTCCTCCAGCAGCCGAATGCTTGCAGGGTAGTACATCATTTCATGTCAGAGCAGGGATGTTGAAAGCAGTAAGGATGCCAGCCTTCTTTGTGTCCTCATGGGCCGATATTACAGTGTCTCTTCATGAGAGCTTCCTTGCAGCACCAGTGATGGAGCGGTTTGCTCCTCAGAGATTCAAATCATATCACTCAACCGAGACATAAAGTGAAAAATTCTTTATATTGCTCAAACAGGGAGGAAAAACCTGGAAAGCGACTGTGCCTTTCCAATTTCAGACTCAATTCTTCAATTGCTTGGTTAAGTTGGCAGGTATGAGTATGGTATAAATGCTTAGAGAGGCAGCTTTTAGATTGCATGAAAGCAGGAAGATTTGGCGACTAAATATCTATTTTATTTTCCAGACAAGGAAGAAGGAGAGGGAAGGACAGCCAAAACAACACCCAGGGCTAATTACAAAGCGATGTAAAGTGGAAAAGGAGTGCCTTTACTGCCCATGGCTGGGAGCAAGACATTTCAGCTCCCAGCTATGATTGCAAGGGAAGAAGTTGAGTGTCAGGTCTCAGATGTGTGTACACAGCATATGAATCGCTTGGTTTCCAATATATTAGCCTTCACACTACTACAGTGTAAACAAGTCAGGTAGCATTTTACACTTTGAGAGTACTGGTCAAAAATAAGCGAAATATGGACAGAGCAATGAAGGATTAGGTCCTTAAGAGTGTACATAATTTTTCATGACTGCTAAATTATAATTGACTTTCATTTTCAGTGTAAAAGCTCATTCTTTTGACACTTCCTTAGACTCACCTACAGGATTCATAATTCAGTCAGTAAGGCAAACTGAAACCATTTAAGCCAGAGCTTCCTGGAACACAGGTCCTAAAAAACCATTTTTGAGGTCAAAAGATGATACTACTATTAACATACTGAGGGAATTAAATCACAGTGACAAGATTTTCCCGGAGGTTCTCAGTCATTTAGTATTTTCCACTGTTAGTTCATTATATCCATTACCTGTTTGCTTTGCTAGGAAATACCAGTCCAGTAAGAGGCGATCTGAGAGGCCTCTTGAGAGGCAAGAACAGTGAACCTCCTGCAGTTTACTAGCTGGTGGCTTTGGATGCTGCTTAATCTCTAATTGGTTTAATTGCTGTTTACAGGACATATAGGCTTACTCTCCTGAGCAGATTGTGCTATCCTGTTCCTGTTCAGGCTACACCAGTTGCTTGTCACATCTGTGCCAAATTGGTCCAGCTTACACATCCCTCTCTGTAACACAGCTATTCACTGTTTCATGCTAGAGAATGTGTGGAAAATTTGTCATTGTCAATCGCAGGCACCAGAGGCAAGGTTTTTTTGGGCCCACATCCCAAGTCTGAATTTTCTTGTTTATGAGGATTGGATTTTTACTCATTATGATACACTCTCTGCAAAGTGAGTAAAACAAAGATTCTCTAGTGTAAATTACAGATGTAAATTACCCAAGTGTTAAACACTAAAAAGGAGTAAAATAATAATTTACCTTGTCACCTAATTGTGTCTGATTATTGTTAAAATAATCTGACATGCCATTAGAAAACAGGAATATTTGGTTGTTTCACTTCTTTGAAAAAACCCCCATGTTTTCCCCAAAGGATTCGTAGCCCTCCATTAATTTCTTTAAGTCCTTCTTCAGAATATTCCTTTGAAAATGTGATATATTTTTCTCTTTGTTGTATTTAATAACTCATTAGTTCAAAAATATAGAAAACTTTAATTTTCAAATCACTGCTCCATGCTATAAACTCTTTCTATTTAAGAAACAGAACTTAATTTCTGAGTGCTGTCATATAAAAAAAAAAAAAGTTAAAATTATTAATAAAAATGAATGGAAAAAAGCTCACTGTTAGCTAAGGGAAAGGTGCAGCTTTTAATTATCAGCTTAATTTATAAGTGAGAGAAAGTAGGAAGATTCTATCAGAGGACAATATTATGTAGCAATATTGGGAAGTTCGCATGACACAATACCAAAATACAGACATTGAGAATAATAAAACCCACTATGGAGTAAAATTGCTTAAAAATTATTTTTCTAAGCAGAAGACAGAAAATGGATGAAAGAAACATAATACTAGCAATTTGCAAGTGATAGTTATTTGACCCTAGCACACTGCAATACCCCAAACAGGCAAACAAATATTTTGTGTAGAGAATATGCAGTTCAGTGCTGAACAATTTAATGCACACAAGAAGGCACACTTTTGACACTTAGAGGCTGTTGGGATTTGTATAATACGGTATTAAACTGGTCCAAGACAGAAGCACAGAATATCCAAACACAGAATACCCATTGTAAGACAATGTTTGGCTGATGTAACAGCTGCATTAGAGCCACTTTTTTGCAACTTGCACACTGAAGAAATCTTGGGGAAATTTCTTGGCTAAGAAAAGCAGAATGTTAATACTCTCTTCCTTTTGCTGACACAATCCTTAAGAAAAGCTGTTACACCAGCTCCAGCAAGGAACATGTGAACAGCCTGCACCTTAATAGAAGCAATGTGCTTCCCCAAATGGGCAGTGCTAATGAGAACTTATAACAGTAAATTCAACTTACGAAAACATATTTAAGAGCAAGAGACAGGAAGAACAGGGAGTGCCATTGCCAGTCTTCTATGATAAACCCTGAGCTGGGAGAACTCTGTTGAATGTTTTTGATTCACTTCCAGAGCTGGGCTTGAGGAAGAAACAGATTTAGATGATGAATATTTTCAAAGTATGTTAAGACTGATGACAGTCTGATAGACTTCTATTTGTGAGTTTATTGATAACATACTGCCAATGAAAAAAAAAAAATTGAAATAACTCCATTGTGTGCAGCTTAACTTGATCTGTGTCTTATTACTGAGGGTTTTTTTGCCCTTACTCTTTGGGCTCTGCTGCACATTATTTTCTGAATTTGTGAACAATGGGGGCTCTAGATTGAAGGAATCTCTCTGGATTTCACTTTGCAAACACATTTTAGACTTATTGCTAGGATCACTACGCTCTTGTGCATACAAAGTCTGTGGTCAGACACTGCTATTTCCACAGATAGAAGAAAGGTCTGTGGAGTGAGGAGCCAGCTCCATACGTGCCCTTCAGTCCATAAATAGAAAGAAGATAGGTGTTGTATGGGAAAACATTGAAAGACAGCCAGATGGCAAAGAGGTCTCAGTCCAAACTCTTCCAGCATTTAGGATAATGGACTGACAAGGAGGATATAAGGTGTCATAGGGCAATTTACCTTCTCTGTCATCTCCTGTCAATGCTGTATGCTGAAGACAGCAGTGCTTAACAAAATGTATGGTCTGCATAGGTGTCGATTACAAAGTAATGATTTCTTATGTAACACTTTATACATGATTTAGCACAAAAGAAAGAGGACTTAATAGATATAACTAAAAGCTCAAGCAGCAATTTGCCTTTTGACCATTGCAACCTGGCCAGATCCTCAAAATAAGCCTGTGCAAGAGTTAACTTCATTCTAGACATTAATGTTTTGTTATAACTCAGTTTGCTTTAACAGTTTTAGTAGTTATAACACTACTGCTATAGCAGTAGTCAGAAGGAAATTATGTGAGAAACAGGCAAAAAGTGGGAAATAGCAAAACAGAGGCTTTATACAACACCAGTCTGGCATGGGTTTTTTGGTGTTGGTTTTTAATGTTGTTATTTTGGTTTTGTTTGTTTTTATATGTTTTGGGGTTTATGTGGTTTTTTTTCCCCTTTATTTCTTTAATTTTATTTTATTTTCAGGATTAAAAAAAGATTACTTTTTGTTTGGGTTTTGAGAACATTGCCTAAGAAAGTTTTCCCCTACTTATTGGGTAGGTTTCTTCTCAAAAGAATACTGAAGCTATAGATATGTAAATAATAAAAATAAAATTACTATAAAAGCTATTAAAAAATAAAAATTACTAAAGCTAGTCATTAAGTCACTGTAGTTGGTTGACTGAACTACCTTGACAGAATTATGAAAAGGTAGATGCTCCTACACAGATACTCACCAGTCACCAGAGTCCTTGCTGTCTGAAGAGTGAATAGTGTCTTAGCAGAAACTTGTTGTTACAGATTCTTAGAAAATAAAGCCCACATCAGCTCAATTGTTATGCTGCAATTCTGAGGCTTGTTTTGGGGATGAAATACACAATATCTGTATAGAATTTGTTGTGCTCATTTTACATCTGCAGGAAATCTCTGACACGGACCTAGCTCATGCCCACAGCCGTCAGCACTGCTCTGTGGGAATTGCCCCCTGGTGCCTGCTCTGGGTGGCTGCTTGGTGCCTGCACTTCTGAACTCCTACCTCTCAGAAAAAAAGAAGGGGAGTGGAAGTAACCTTTCCTTATCCCTGAAAAATGCCAGACAACAAAGATAACCAAGGAGTTGTGATGGTGAGGAGCATTCGTCTCTGAACTGTGACAAGCTTTGCAAGGACGGAGCAGAAATGCTGTCCTGGCACCATCAGCCAGTGTCTCCTTGAGCAAAAGAACAGGTCAGACTGGTAATTGAGAAGTGCCAGGACAGAGTCAGTGATCACCAGGAGCAAAGACGGAATGTAGGAGCACAGAAAAAATAAAGAGATAATCCTGATCTAATGTTATTTTT
The DNA here is from genome assembly GCA_013396775.1 of Cephalopterus ornatus. NCBI lineage: Eukaryota > Metazoa > Chordata > Aves > Passeriformes > Cotingidae > Cephalopterus > Cephalopterus ornatus. Next base: position 22,746 of record VZRE01012830.1, on the reverse strand, counting down.
CTCACCAGGTCAAATGACAGTAAAAGATCCCCTGGGAAAAGATCAGGGATGAAAAGAAAAGATGCTCAAAATGAAATCTTGTCCTAGAGGAAAGGATGACATGAGGAGGAAAAAAGCCCACTGCACAAATGCTTTCTTGAGAAGTGGCCCTATTTGGCAGACAGACTCTCCTTGGGCCCCGAGGCACTTTCTTTCCAGAATAGATGCTGCCATGACTAATAGGAACTTTAAACCAATGTGAAGTAGCTATGTATCCTCCCAATTTAGTATTAATGAAAAAAAGACTCACGCATGGAAGAACAAAGAAGGATATGAGAAAGGAGAAAAAAGGATGACAAGAAAAATGAAGGATAATATGGTTAACAGTGGAAGTCTTGCAGATAAAAGCACCAACAAAAGGGATGGATATAATTCATTGAACAATTTGAGTGTAGCCAGAGAGAAGTAACTGAAGGGTTTTTATCCTGGTGCAAGAAGCTCAGACAACATGCTGCAGGAACAACCATTACCCATGCGAGAGATGAAATAATAGAAATGGTCTGGAGTAGTCGTAGAGCTTGCAGTACTTAAGGGGGTTCTCTGCTTGGGGAAGAATGAAACAATAATTACAAAGGCCGGAGAAGCCAGTAACCTATAATGTTTTAGGAATTATACTCTCAGATTTGTGCCCTCCATGGCATCATTTCTTATATCTTAAGGACTGTTTACCAAAATGAAAGCCAAGTGTAGATAAGACTATTCCATAAATACAGCTAGGTATGAACACCCTGTGAGGGAGAACAGCTATCTAAGGAGAGTGTTGATACAAGGAAAAATAAATATGACCTGGCAATAAATAAACAGAAGCTAAAGTTCTCAGTAACATTTCTGTTAGATCAAGGAGGTCCAGAAAAAAAAGGCCCAGAGGTGTAATGGGCGCAAGAAAATGCTGCTTTGATAAACAACATGAAATCCTATATAGCCTGTAACTTTGTTCAGTACCAGCTTGCCACCTGTTCATGCAAAAGATATTGTTTTTGTTTTTGTTTGGGTTTTTTGTTTGTTTTTTTTTTGTTGGTAAATTATTGCTTTTATTTTAATATATTTCGGGTACTAACAATGAAAATATTACAACCATATAGAAACTCGCAGAAGCATCAAATACCTTTTACTGCTAAATCACCTGGCTTTAGAGAAAATTACAGGAAGAGGCAGACAAACTATAATAAGATGCTTTCCTACGAGAAAAAAAATCACCTTCTAAAGAGGGGGTTGGGATAAGGACTGAGCTAATACCACGGGCAGGTAGCAACAGAGGAAAAACCTGCTGTGAAGTATTTCATTTTTGTTATTCTTTAACAATTTACAGTAGAAATGTCACATAATAGAAGTTTGGCTCTCTTTTGGGAGTCATAAATAAAGTAGAGCTGTAATCAAAGGACAGAAGAAAAAAGACTTTCCAGATATTTAATTCTTATTTATGCTTACTTCCATAACTTATGACTTGAATGTAAATGTGGAAGGTTGTTGCAATAATTCAAACTCTTATATGTTCTCCAGCTGCATCCTGACTGCTAAGCGTTTCCAAAGCCTGAGCTTGCTGCTTTGATTTACAGCTTTCTACCCAGTGATTAGAGAAAGGTTTGAAAAGGTCTCCAGGAAAAAAAGTGGTGAGCTACTTCTAGGATTTGTTACTGTAGTCCGTTCATCTGTGATCAATACTCTGTAGCCGTCTGGGTTTCCTCCACAGAGAACCTGCACTTCAGCTGGGGGAACTGCCAGAAAGCAGATTTCATGCAGGCACACAGATAGTTCATTTTCTTCATGCTGGATTTTCAGAGTGTCTGGAAAAATTAGGAATAAATAGTGTTTCTAGATGAACTGTTAGTACATAATAAAATATTGGCTAGTGAATTCTGTCAAATGTGATTTAAACTTAAATAAGAAATCTGTCCACTTTATTGATATGCCTTGTCAGAAGCAGACTCAGGAGCAATAAATATACTGAGGAAATGACAAGCTTTGCAGGGATAAACTGTAAAAAACCAACTGGATTACTCTAGATTTATATCTAAATGTAGTTTGAGTCCTGTAGGTTGCATAGAAGACTGGACTGTAAATTGTCTCCAGGGTATTCCCTCATCCTTTTAACACTGAGCAGAGAAAGGGAGGGCTGGGGAAAGAACTGAAGCCTGAGGGATCTGCTTTTCTTCCCTCATCTCAACTCACAGCACTCTCAGCATTGTCCCAAGACTGAAAACAGTCTCTGGAATCAGCAGCCAGCTGGAAGTTTCCTGAAAAAGAAATTAAAGTCTATTTCAATCTACTCCGAATCCAACACATCCTTTACAGCAGAAGAGCTCTCAGATGCATTGCATCTGCTGGCACAGGTCTGCTGAAAATTACCTTTCTTCTCTGCAAAGCCAGACATTCTTCATGGCAGCACTGTGGCAGGTTTTGCTCCTTGCTACAAGTGCTATGAGGGCATGGGAACTGCGTGGGACAAGAACCTAGAGATGAGCATTTCCTTCTTCTGATGCTGTAAAGCAGTGCTCTTTGTTTTAAAGGGGCAAGCTCTGCATTTTCCTTACCTATTATTACTCACCACTCAATGGCTGTAGTAAGACAGGAGAGAAATTTCCTTTCTCAGGCCATAAGAAGCAGGCACATTTGCTTAAATTCCTTCTGACTTAAAAAATATTTTGCCTCGCTTAGATATTTCATACTTTAGAGAAATCACCACCTAGAAAAGATGGCACCTCTGATGCATTTGTTAACTCACTTCACACAGGTCGGGCTGAACAAATCTTTTTTCAGAGTTACTTCAAAAATCTTCTTTCAGTGTTACATGTCTCATCTCATCAGTGGCTTTGCAATGCTGTCAAGGCAGGCGAAACAGCTGCAAAAACATGGCTTTGGAGTGATTATATTTGTTGGGCAGCAGGTGGTCAGCTGGGACCAAAACGGCATTTTGGTAGCTGTGGTTGAGAAAGAAGATAGAGTAGCCTAAAATGAGACTTGTTTAAAAATGCAGAATAGGTCAGTGTCTTCTGTGTTCAACAACAAAGCTGCAGGATGCAGGTGAATGCCAACTTAGCCACCACTGACTATGATTAAGTGCATCTCTGCCACTCCCGTAAATTCAGAGTATGTTGTGTGGTCACTAGTTTGTCCCTCTTTTCTCAATCCTTACTATACAGTCCTTATTCTATTTTCTGCATCCATGTTCTAGGATCCTTGGGTGTTAATGTCGCAAAGAAACTGCTCTGTGACAACTTTTTCTGAGGCCACATTTTACCTCTCAACTCCCAGATGGTGAATGCCACAGTCAGGTTTAGAAAATGACACTGTTACTGTATCTCAAAAATTGAAACTTTGCAGAATGAGACGTGGCAAGAATAATATTTGCAGCATGACCAACTACCTTGCTTTCTTATATGATGGAAAAGCATCAAGGGAACATCGCTATACAGTACATCTTTACTTTACATGGAAATATCTGTGCTCTTTTGGGATAGAGCAACAATTCTTCTCAGAACTGTAGGCACTGTTATGACCTGTTGCACCCGCAGAGAGTACTCTCTTTTTGATGGCCACTGAACTGCTTCCACACCAGTGATTCGGAACTTGGGAACACTGCAGTGATAGCAACCACTGTTGCTTTGAGGAGGGTCCTTCAGCTCATGCTTGTGAAAGGCTTTCCTTCAGAATATCCTTTGGAGTTGCAATAAACACTATAACCACAAGCAGCCAAGGGCAATGTTGTGCAAGAATTTGTGCTGCTTAGCATAAAATCTTGATACTGAGTCCTTAAGAGATTAATATGCACATATGAATATATTGAAAGATTATATGAACCTCTGCCTAAAAAAACTATTTGCATTTCCTTCCAGCAGTCCACTGGTGAAGTCCTTGTTCTCTGTACACAGAACTGCAGTAAAGTTTAAGCACAATAATGAACAGTACCAGAATATATATGCAAATGAACGAGTAGTGTACAAAGTGGATTATCTTAGCAAATGTAAATGGAAGAGGCAACTTGCCCTGGAAAGGCAGATGACTTATTTTTATCCATTATGACAATTTCTTTTGCCTTTTCTTTGTCCACACAAAAGCTAAGGCCATTCTGAGAGCGCAGTTTTCATTCCTAGTAGGATGTGTGGCCTGAATATGAAACAGCTGGAAGATATGATTAGTTTATGTACTTAGGGTATCTTCAGTATACTGAAACAGTCCCCTTAAAAACAAACAAACAAACAAACAAACAACCCCCCCTCAAACCCCAAAAACATAATCACAGGAGCAACACAGAACAGACAGTGTAGTGTAGGTTTTTGTTTCCAGTGAGAAGCCTTTTTGTATTTTGACGAAGTGTGTGGACAGCATTTCAATCATCAAATTTCAGTTGTCAAAGTCATCATCAATCCAAGATTCATGATAATGACATACTGAAAAATGTCAGTCCTATGGAGTTATATGTAATAATTAGGAGGGATACTAGAGGTCTCTACAAGTGTCAACTCTGAAATAGCTTCCAGACCTGGCTGCAGTGAGTGTCTTAGCTAATTTAAACTAATGATGCCAAAATTATGCAATAAATATGTACAAATTAATCACAATGTGTAATTCTCTAAGACTAAGCTTTGTACTTGAACACTTCCATATTTTGGTGTAACTTTTCAGAACAGACCACAACTTACTTAGACTCATATGTAGTTTTCTACAATCATCAGAGAATTTGTTTCTGAAATTTTTGTATAGTTTGCATCCTATGTACAGAAAAAATAATATGTCTTTATGTACACACCAAAGCAGAGAAAATAACTTCTCTGAAAGGGAGGGTTTTAATTTTTAGTACAAAGACAAAAAGACAAAAAAAATATTGATTGGCAGATTACAGTAGGGAGATACTTCCAAATCACAACATATGAATGCAAACATCATTAATGTAATTCTCAGGCTTTCTCAAAATCGGAGACCCAGGCTCTAATAATTTTATTTCTATATATAAAATGACAACCCTTGGCCTTTAAAGAATCCAGGTTATATACTGGCTTCAAATAACTTGCATGCATCACATAATCACAGAAGAATTGAGGTTAGAAGAGACCTATGGAGGTCATCTGCTCCAGTTCCCCTGATCAAGGAAGGCCACCCAGAGCCAGTTATCCAGGTTTTGAATATCTCCAAGAATGGAGACTCAACCACCTCACTGGGGAACCCCTGCCAGTGCTTGGTCATCCCCAACAGTTTAAATTCCGTGCATTCAGATGGAATTTCCTGTGTTTCAGTTTCTGCCGTCTGCCACTGGTTCGGTCACTGGGCACCACCAGAAAAAGCCTAGTTCCATCATCTTTCACCCTCCCTTCAAAAATTTATATATTTTGATAAGATTCTCCTAAGCCAACTTCCCTCTCCAGGCTGAACAGTCCCAGCTCTCTCAGCCTTTCCTCATAGGTTTCTCCTCATAGGAGAAATGCCCTTGATGCATTTCTTCATCCGAGACTCCCCATGCGAAGCTCAAGGCTTTCAGACTGATCAAATAAGAAGCAAGTGGTTCAGCTGGGATAAGTCTGGAAGATAAAAGGTGATTCATACAAGAAAGGTATTGGATATGTTCAGAACCAACTTAGGTACCTTCGTAATGCTGCAAGCTTTCTGCATGCTGGCATTATACCTGTCCTCAAACTATGGAATTTACTATGATTAACCATGACTGAGGAATCAGCTAATTTCCAACTAGGTACTACTGATGCGTTTTCAACAAAGGGGACCTCTCTTCCTAAAATTAGAGACAAAAATTAGTGACATACTACAAAGGTAGGATTTCTAAACAATAGTTTTATTTCAAGGAGATAAACATGAATTAGTGAACAAGAGACCAGGCAGAGGAGTAGACACTGGTGTAAGAATGATGTTACCCCTGTGTCCAGCATTGTTAGCTCTGGTAACTGCAGAGGAATGAAAAATGGAATCCTGTTTATTTACATTTGTTTTCTGCTTGAGAGACAGCCCAAGAAGTAAAATAAAATGAGAGCCTACTCAAATACCTGCTATGTTTCCCCTTAAATTGAATTTCTCATTTTATCAGGAAGCAATACTTGCACTGATGTTAGACAGGCAGCTAAAAGGTCAGCAAGTTCCCTTGGCTGCCTTTTGTCAAGGGTTTTTGACTTGTCTGTGAATAAAGATCTCCCAGGAGGAAGGCAGACCTGGATTTCCTGTCATCTTGAAGACAGCAATGAATTTGAAAATGTTACAAAAAGCATAAGGGACTTGAAGCACACCTTCAAATGCACTGCTGATGCCAATAGCTTCCCATGTAAACATGCACACAGTGTTGTTTTGGATTTGTTCTGTCAACTTTTTGTTGTGAAACAAATTGTTATACAGTTGCTTACCTTGAATACTGAATGGATCTGATGGTTTCCCATTACTGCACTATGCCTAATCGGGACTACAATCTCTCTGGATTAGCTGAGATGCTGGCACGCTCCCAACAGTGGTGGCTGAACCACTTTTCACTTTCTGTCATGCTCTCCTGTGACTTGCCTGGTGTCTCATCCTATCCTGCTTGCTTGCAGCTCTTGATTTCTTTAAAAGTGCCAGGGGTTAAGAAAGTCTTAACAGGTATCTGGGCAAAATGAGGAGCATTAATCATTCCAGGAAATATGTAAGTTTCTCTCCAACAGAGAGACCTATAGTTACTGCTTTTTCTTAACATCTCTGTGAACATGCTCTTTGTTCTTGTAGTGTTGACGGGGGACAATTTCTTAGAATATACTTCAGTTGTTAAAGATTCTATTAATATTTTTGCTCACTTAGCTTAGTTAGTGAAACAAAGTAATGTCTGTGAATAGTGTATTTTAATTGTCTACATACTGCATAGGGAAAAAAACACTTAAGAGAGGGTGAATGAATGTGGTACAGTGACCCAGCTTGTTTTTCAGTGTAATATCATGCAGCTAATAGTGTGGAAAACTATTTACTTAGTTCAGAAATTCTGTGTGATACTAATTTTTCAAGTAAGAAAATGAAAGCCTGACAGAAACAGAAAGATACCACAATGTTCTCAGGATCCTCAGGAAGTTGCTGTATCATGACTGCTGGTAAAATTTTCAGTCTGTACTGATCTAGCTATTTACAGATGCATTCTTACTGAAAACAAACTAGTGCTTTGAGGTAATTACTGCCTTCCTGAGTTACTGATAAATCCATTATAAGCTACCATGAAAATAAAAAAAGGCAGAAATTAGAGGGTTATCAACCATTATAAGGTATTTACATTTTTGTATATTTGATATTCTCTCTTGATTTTTTTTCCCTTCAGAAAACTACATTGCAGGATGAATCCACAGGAAAAATAGGCTACTCTTTGTTGTGCAGTTTGGAAGATTTGCAGAGGAAAGAAAACTCTAATTTAGACAGGAATTGTGAAAGTTTATGTCAGTTGAGATACTAATTATTAACATTATAAAAACTGTTCAATATAGTGGAGGAGTTGTTTTCTTTAACATGACTGTTCATTTAGAGTGACTTCTAAATTTCCTTTGTCAGTTTCAGGCAAGTGTAACACACAAAAATGCTGAGACCATGGCAGAATGGGAATAACCACGAAATACGGAGGTTTGCCACTCATTTCCCCCTATTTTACAAACATATAGTGTATAGAGAAATGCATATTAAAGCACCCACTTCTCAAAAATCATTAATGTGTTTGCAAAAACTCTAGATCAAGGACATACAAAGTAATTTCTGAATTTCATAGATTAAAATTACTTTTACAAGTAGCAAACCTGGGTCTTCCAGAATACGTATTCTGAAAACCTTCCTCTACCCTTGCAGATTGCATATAATATGAGATTGTACTACTACTGATAGTTACATTGTGTAGACATTTACCTACAGACATTAACCTGATGCTTGTCCCCATTTAAGACCTTTTAATATCTGGAACTTTGCAGTCAGATGCAGTTCTTAAAGCTAGTTAGTATCGAAAGAAGTACAGCAACAAAGACTCCAGCCAAGTGATTTTAGGTCCTCCAGCTTCCTGATTCTTTTCTGAAGTTGAATGGTACTTTAAAGGATGTTCACTTAATGTTCTTTGATTTGTGCTGTCTTATAGATTACAAATTATTCTAATTCATAGAAGTTATCTCCTGCTCTTATTTTTTTTGGTTATAAACAAAATGCAAAGCTCAACATGTTAATGGGATTCCCATAAGGGAAAAAAAATAAGCAAAACTATGCAAAAGCCACAGAAGTAATTTGGTTTAATTAAATAAGGCCTAACATTTTTATTTCCCTGATGGATGCATTAACTGAATCAATAGGAATGTGAACACACTAAGGACAAAAGAGTACAAATCCAATCACAAAGTCTTTTCAGTATGGTAATGAACAACTAGAAAACAGATCAACTGGTAGCACTTTCAATTAAAAATCTCAAATATGAAATTCATGTAGATCTACAATGAAAGGAAATGCTAAAAAAAAAAATAAATCTGTTTAGAAGTACTGAGGGATGATCACTGCCTGGGTCCTTCAGCCACAGTATTGCTGATGCAGGCCAGGACTGTCCTTCTTGGTCACCTGAGCACATGCTGGCTCACGTTCAGCTGCTGTTGACCAGCACCCCCAGGTCCTTTTCCAGCAGGATACTTTCCAGACACTCTGCCCACAGCCTGCAGAACTGCTTGGAGCTGTTGTGGCTCAAGGGCAGGACCTGGCCTTGTCTCCCCAAGAGGCCCTGTAATGAGAAGCGCTCACTCACCCATCCACTGTGAGCCACAGTGAAAACAAACACAGCCTGAGATGAGAGGATGTTCTTTCTACCCAGTTCACACGACAGTTTTGTCTGTCCCACAGATAAAGCCACCATCCATCACCACCACAGTGAAGGCTGAGTACCTAAACCTTAAAAAGAATGAGCATAACATTAAAATAGTCTTATAGCTGCCTCCAGTGCCCTAAAAGAGTGTCCAGCCACCCAGCTGGAAATGTTAAGGGAAAAACTAAGCCACTGCAACTTCCTCCAACAAAGGAAGAATACTACACATTTTCCTGGAGGCAGAACAAAACTGTTATCTTATCCAGTGCTTGTATCAGTTGTGTCTACATGGATACTGTGAAATAAGGTCCTAAAAATCATCCTGGCAGTTTTTTAAACAAATAAACTATAAGATTTTATCCATTCTATAATTTTATCTGCTCAGGTGATAGATTTATTGTGTTAATACAAAACATGACTTTAAAAAATTGTGATTCCTTGTAATCTAGCCACTCTTGATTGTATCAACATTTTGCTGTAAAGCAAAAATGTGACTCTGAAAAATATCCTGATCTTGTTCAATCTCAAACTTACATAGGAGAGATGTTATCAAGATATATTCAAACATTAGTTACAACTCAAAAAACCCCACAAACAACACACAAACAAAAAAAGGGGGAGAGAGACAGAAAGACACAGAGAGAGAGAACGAAAGAGAGAGATCTGTATGACAACACTAAACTGTGTTTAGCTTCCTCAAGGTGTGGACTCTAGACCATTGCCTCATATGAAAGTTTAAAGATTATCACCCACTATGAGATTGTGTTCTCTGCTGTGGCTGAAAAACATGGTGTGCAAGAAAGTTTCTTCTGGCCTGCTCTCCCCCTACTTCTGGTCTTTCTTTGTGAAAACAATTTAATTAAAATATTAACTCGGAAAATGTTTTCAGCCATCTGCAGACAGATTTCTTTATATTAAACATTTCTGTAACTCCAGTGAATTTAGTGTAGAGACTTACTTTAATCTGGCATAAGGTAAATCTGCAAGTTGTTTCTTAAATTAGAACAAAGGTCAGAAGGGGAACCTACTGGAGCATCTATCACCAGAATGTCCAACAGTTCCATAGGAAAATACAGGACTTTAAAATGTATGAAATCATGGTAAGTAAGTGAAGCAAGAAGTTAAAAAAGATCCAGACCCCACAATTGGGAAGAAAAAGGATGATCAGTGTATTTGTAAACCAATTTTTAAGGAGTCTGTTTATCTAGAAACTATCCTACAGTTCAATATATCCGATAAATGTCATATGTTAGTCTACTCCCTTTGGTATTGCCCCTTGTGTTACTTAGAGATCAAGTGTGGGTAAATAAGCTTTTAATCCCTGCTTTTTATTTTACTTTAAATAGTTGAGATCATGCAAATGCTTGGAATTGAACTTGGAAAAACTCAAAGATGGATTTGGATAAAATGTTGGAGAAAGCCATGTTTTGACAGCTGATCTCTTAACCTTTTGCATACAAATTCCAAACACCAACAACTATGTGGTTCATTGTGGTTGTCTAACTAAGTTTGATCACAAACCCATTATACTGGGTTGCATAAAGACATCAGTGAAAAAGCTCCAGGGAGATTTTATGTATGCAGATAATACAGAGCACTCACATAAAACTGCCAAGTCTTCACTTTAACTGGGCACAATTCTTAGTCCATCAGAAGGTATTTACTCCCTCTGAATTTTTACTTTGTGGCACCTACTTTAAACACATAATTAATATTTCCTAAATATTTATTGCGAATACCTTAAGGATGTGTCTCAAGAGGATGGGGCCAGACTATCTTCGTGGTGCCCAGGGACAGGACAAAGGGCAGCAGGCACAAACTGGAACACAGGAAGTTTCATCTGAATATGAGGATAAACTTACTTACTGTGAGGGTGTCAGAGCACTGGAACAGGCTGCTCAGAGAGGTTGTGAATTCTCTTTCTCTGGATATTTTCAAAAGTTATCTGCACACAGTCTTTTGCAACCTGCTCTAGGTGAACCTGCTTTATCAGGGGACTTGCACAAGATGATCTCCACAGCTATCTTCCTGGATGGAACCATTCTGTGATTCTGTGAAATTAGCAGAAAGACAGGGTAGGTTTTTGTGCCAGTGTCGAGCATTCCTTGAAATAGCTGCTGAAGGTGGTCTTGCTACTTGTTGTAGCCTCTTGCTCATAGTGCTCTACTCTAGCATGCTTGGAGTCTGTTTTCTGTCTAGGGTTTTATTTGATTAGATATGTGTTTTCTCCAGGCTATATTTGTATTCTGCTCACAATGCTGCTGTCAGTGGATCGCAAACACGACCGTCATCAGCAGGTAACATGCCTCCCCAGATCTTCTCCTGCCACACCACGTCTGGTGGATGAGGAAAGGGATGGGTGGTGACTGTAGTTCAGGCTACAAAGTGGGAAAGGTCATGAGAAGGTGTGGATGCTCACAGGGAGGGGGACAGTATTCACAGGGTTTCTACTGAGCTTGGCTTTTGTGTATTGCATCAGCGAATGAATGCACTCTTTCTTTACCTGCAAGGAAAAACATGTTGTCACAGATTTTTGTCAGCTGCTTCTGGCAGCTCCAGCTTTCTTCCTGAGCTGATTGGAGTAGCAAGGTCATCACTTCTAGTAGTGTGTGAAAATACATTGCTTGTTTGCCATTTGTACTGCCTTGATGCAATGCATGTACCAAGGCAAGCAACCCTGCTTGGATGGTCTTTAAAGGCTGCCCAGGATGCTAATCTCTGTTTGTTCTCCTGTGAGCTGTACTGGTCTTCAGACATAAAAGGTACCATTTTGTTGTGTTTCCAAACTGTCAGATGTTGGCTGACAATTTGACCATCATCATGCAGCCAGTGTGAGCAGATGCATGACACCAATGTGTCCCACCCTTCTAGCATGGCTGAGCTCAGCCAGACCTGTTTGTAACAACCACAGGAGCCCTGGACATAGTAGAGTGGTGAAAGTTGTTACTTATATGTGGCAATACCACCTTTTTGTGCCCACTGCTTTGCAAGCCATTCACATGTATTGTGGTTTAACTCCACAGGCAGCTAACCACCGCACAGCTGTTCACTCACTGCCCCCGCAGAGGGGTGAGGGAGAGAATTGGAAAAAAGGTAAAACTCATGAGTTGAGATAAAGACAGTCTAGTAAGACAGAAAAGAAAGGGGAAATAATAATAACTACGAAAGAATATAGAATAATAGAATCATGGAATATTCTGAGTTAGAAGGGTCCCACAAGAACCATTGATGTCCAACTTGTTGCTCTGCACAGGACAGCCCCCAAAATTACACGTTAGAGTATTGTCCAAACGTTTCTTGAACTCTGTCAGGCTTGGTGCTGTGACTACTTCCCTGTGGAGCCTGTTCAGCACCCAACCACTCTCTGGGTGAAAAACATTTTCCTGATATCCAGCCTAAACCTCAGGTCCTGTCACAGTCATCAGAGAGAAGAGACTGATGCCTTCCCCTCCACTTCCCCTCCTGAGGCATCTGCAATGAGATCTCCTCTCAGTCTTCTCTTCTCCAAGTTCAGCAAGCCAAATGGCCTCAGCTCTTCCTTGTATGGCTTTCCTTCTAGACCCTTTAGCATCTTCTATACAATCATCTTTATATACAAAAAAAAGTGAAAGGAAAGGCAGAAGTATATTGGATTGCCTTCAAGGTTGATTAAGTCAATGAAATATTTGTTTTTTATTCTTTATACTTCTTTTTACAAAAGAAGGGTGGGATTATCTCACTCAAAGGAGAACAATAGGATCAATTTCTTATCTGCTACTTATGGGAGCAACAAAAGTTGAAATCACCATTTTGTGGGGAACCTGAAATGTTTGGCATCTCATCTTTTCTAAGTTTGTAGATATTTTTTTCTGCAGGTGTTTCCCACAACACCATCTCCAATTTGCTCTTGTCTTATTATTTTGTCATTTCTTTCCCCTCCACAGTTTCCCTTCCAATGTGTCTAGGTCTAGCAGGCAACAGGCTCTGTAGAGATCTTACTGCTATCCTATTCCTTTGTGCTCCTCACCTGGAAAGCAGGCTGCTTGTGCAAACCATGCAGTGATCCAGAAACACTCAATTGGTATGAATTTTGTAAACAATGATATCAACTGCAAAGAGAGATAAGAATAGAAATCAAATGCAAACAAATTGCATGAGTAAACTGGAAAAGTAAATTAAGTCAATAGTATAAATTAAAAAAAGCACAAATACTAAAGGAAAATAACATCATCAAAGGCAAATGCTGAAGCTTAGGTGAGTGCCTGAATGAAAAGTAGGCTAACCTGGATAGCCATCTGGAGGGGGCACACTGGCAACAGAGCAGGCATCTAGCTGGTGTGCTAGAAGAAGTGGCTATGTGTGATATTGCTGGCCTGATCCACTTCTTCAATGCAAGAATACCCTGGAAATGCTGGGAGAATTTTTGACTAGTACAAAACCACCGCTTTTCTCTGCAGTGCTCTCCTGTGACAGACATTCTTGTTCTTTCACCTTCCTTGCAGCCATCTTCTCCAACAGACAAGGATAACATGTCCTGTCCCACCTTTCTCCTCTGTTGAAGCACCAGCCTTGATGGGTTCTAGTTTGCACTGGTTTACTCTTAACTTGTGGGCCAAATAGATCTGCTGGACAGACAGAAGTCCACCTCAGCTTCTGCCTTGAGGACTTCTGGTCCTTCCTTCCTCTTCTTGCCTGGAATATAAACACTGAACCACAACACACTCATCTGCAGTATTTCTTTAGTTCCAACCTCTATACATTCAAATGCAAACATCTTTGGTCACAGGGAAATTAATTATTTTTTATCATTAAGTGGAATCACATAAATTATCACCAGGTAGCTTCTGAGTTTGGAAATACTTTGCCCCAAAGAAAAAGCCATTGTCCCAGCTCGTGGCAGAGTGACATATTTCATTTAGCTTCAAATGCTGATAAGGAGCAGAGATACAGAGTAGGTAAATTCACACAAATGATGACTACAAAAGTAAGCAAATTCTGTTGTCCAAATTTGGAAGGGAGAAAATCTATGTACTTGTTTCTGTCTTTGATGCCACAGTAAGGAAGCTACAAAGCTCCAGCTAAATACAAGGAAGACTGTGCTTACTTGCTCTTCTTTCATTTCTTTCTTTCCTGTCCAAGAACAGATTGGCAATACTGTGTACTGTATTTTTTCTGTACTTTATTTACAATTTCAGCTAGAATTTTGAGCTTTGCTTTGATTTTTTCCAGCCAGCACCAATCCTCACAGTTTTGGGATGAAACTCAAATACTTGGAAATAACCAGTTTTCTTTCTAGGGGAAAAAAAAAAGAAAGAAAAAAGGAATGTTGTTGGTTTTTGTTGGAAGGAAACGTGAAGATTTAAGCCTCTACTCAACCCCTCTGCCAAGACTTATCCCATCTTTAAATTTAGTTCTTTGTAACGCTAGTTACTCATCTCAGTTTATGCAGTTTTATGTCTACTGTAATTTAGCAATAACAAGATACAAAACACAGATGGAATATTCTGCCTAAACAAAATACATCGATATTCGTACTACGTTACAAAAAGTCCTTCTAATATAAATGCCTTGTTATTTCCATTCTCCTGTGTTTAATTTTCAGTGTTGAACTGTTTCTATGATTCATTAATACTGTGTCCAAAATATATTCCAGCTGAAATATTTAGGTATACTTTCATGATGTATGTAAGCTTATATAGCCATATCTTGAACACAAGAATAGTAACTACTTAGTCTTGAGGAGTGTAAAGATCCAAGAGAAATTACCTACTATACCTGTAATTGGAGTTCTCTTAAAGGTCATAACACTCTATAGATCCACACTTACCCTCCTTCCTCCTCTTGGGATTTGGAATACATTAGGCTTAGGATGGATTGTTTAGTTCTCTTTAGACCATAAAGAAACTGATGAAGAATAAGTCACATGGTATTTCCTGTAAAGCTTGTATATAACTTAGCATATATAAGTCAATCTGACAGATGGCTAGAAATAAGCTTCTCAGTAACAACTCAAATATTGCACTAAAAGTAATCATGATCTTCAAGTTATTTCAGTTACATAAAAATAATTCAATTTCCTTCTACTGTGACAGTGTCTACCAAGTCTCTTCTTTTAAGGATATGAGAGTTTCCTTGGCTAATAAAAAATAACACTATTTTTGACTGAAATATCAAAGAAAAATCCCAGATGTTTTTTCTTTTTTTTATTTAAATATATATACATATACATATAAAACAGGATTACCAAAAAATTACTGTAGAAATTTCTTGTTTTCAACTATAACAACAATGCAACACTTTATTTATCATCCCAAATGAGGATTTCATGTTTTCTATTCAAAAGATTGCTACTTTGCATTATCTCTCCAACATTGACTGCCTGAATATAAAGGGCTGGCTTGAAGTTATAGCTTTCAGTGTAGATGGCAAGTGTTGTATTATAACTCTGATTTCATCTTGAATATATAAAAATACCTACTTTTTCACAAAGATTATTTTTCCCCTTTGCTGTATTTATTTATTTCAGCATCACACAGTATTAAAATGCCTACATAGAAAAGGTCACTCTTTTTCCTTTCAAAACATTTCTTTGTGGTTTCTGTTCCCAGAGGAACACATAGAATCAACAATCGATAAGAGAACATCACATAACACTCTGACTTACCTTTGAGGAATATCAGTTAGGTCAACACATTTTAGCAGGGAAAGACTTTTACAGACAATCATTTTGCCTTTAATGACATTTTCTAATCACTAGGTAGATTTTCCTGGAATAGCAATAATACAGCTCAGTTATTCAGTTTGATCTATTTTAGCAGGAAAAAAAAACACAGAAAGACTTCATTCTGAGAAATCCTCTTTTCACAATTGCAGCCATGTTTTTATGAATTGACGTGCTCCCTTGTTATAATTCTGAGCATTCCTGAAATGGATAGAGCCTTGGTTTCCTAAAGGATAGCTTAGTAAGTTTCCACTGCACTGTATAACCAGTAGAACACTAACAGAATCCTGATAGTGGTATCCTGGATTATCTTACCATCTCTGAAATCTTGAATTTTAGTGGGGAAAGCCAAATTCACACAGTTCTGCTACTCAAGAACAAGCACATATTTTAAAAAAATACTCCTGAAAGTTCAAGAAGGCTTTCTGACCATGGTGATGTATCTTTCAAATCAGTCACAAAACAGCATAGAAGACTTCTTTCAAAAGGTGTGAAATGGGTTGCCACCAAATCTAAAAGCTGCATAAAATAGTTAAGTTTATCTATTTTTCAATTTACTGGAAGATACAGAAGAGACAGAAAAACTGTGATTTTGCAATCATGTTATTCATGAGGAGATGTATTGAGGCTATTGATTTCAATGTAATAAGAAAAAATAATTTTGAAATATGCATTCATCAACCACTGTAGTACTTGGCAATTTCCATGATCTAAGTTGTGCTTCCCAATATGGTATGAACAAACATTGCTCTCCATGGAGACACATGTGAAAGCCATTTAAGAAACAAATACCATCCTTACAAACTATCTGCTCAGTTTCTGTAATTTAGACTTTGCAGACTTTCAACTTTGTTGAAATTACATTGGGTTTGCATAGTGTATCATGCCTTCAAAAGTCTAATTGCACCAACTGCAAGGTTGTGCAACCATTCATATACATTAGGATCACATATTTATCATAGGTTCATTTCATTATTCAGCACAGAGAAACAGAGTATGTTCAATATTTTATTTTCTCTTCATTATACAAAGCATAGCACTATGCTTAGGATACATTTCTCACATCCTTTATTGCTTTAAAAAAGACTAGTTGCCTCATGAGCATTTCTATGCTATTTACCAGCTTATTCAAAAAATGTAAATAAACTCTAACATGAAGTGTTATATTTGCTGTAATTTCTTCAGTCTTTCTCACACAGCGTGCAGTCACTTAGTGGAAGAAAAGATTAAGGATGCTGGATACAACTAATAGGAATAATATGAGTCACTGACACTTGGTTGTGCAGCAGGACAGATAAGAGACAGGATTGCTGTGGCTGGAAAGACAACTCATTCTGTCCTTGTGAAGCAGTTGCACAGAAGAATGAAGTTGTCCAAGCAGCACAGAGCACCAGCTGGAGATCACATACCCAGATGCAACTTCAAATCTTCACTTGGCACTCCACTGAACCTGCGCTGTACTAAGAATAGGCTTGAGGAGCCTAAAGGTTACTGCAGGTACTTGTACTGATAGTAAAATTTTAATGGTGGAGAAGCTCACTTTCCTTCCTTTTTTTTTTTTTTCTTGTGGCAACTAGTTCAGAGACCTTGTATTGTGGCATCTCTGTACCATGACATCCAGACTTACTTACACATCTGAAAGACATATCTGCTCATCTGGTGGGGGGCCAGGCAAAAGTAGTGGGGGTGACACAAAGGAATATTACTTACAGAGCAGTAAATAAATAAATAATGTACGACAATTTTTTTTGGTCAAAAATTATCTTAACAGTCTCCTGATAGTATTGGAAAAGAAAAATTACTCGTATCTTAATGACTGAGCTTCCTTTTCTTCCGTTCTATCTGTGCATGCTAGATGTTCAGCATGGTGCAGGCCACATGTGTAAAGTTTAGTGCTACTGTAAATCATTCTGTGCAATATCTGAATATGATTAAGAGTGTCTTACTGGCAGTAAGTGACCTGCCAGTTCAGGATTGGATGCAATATCTAACATAAGATGCTTAAGAAATTTAGGAGAGGCACAGGAAACTGTCAAGACCAAAGAAATAGACTTGATGCCACTGCTAGTGCTATCAGGGTCAGTATAGATTTCTTTTATCTAAATTTGCGTGGAAATAGGAAGAAAATAATAAAAATCAGTTGAAAATACAATGGCCATCTAAAGACATTTAGCAAGGAGCGCCTAGGAATAGATTCAGACATTAGCTAAAGTCTTTTGCACATATGCTTATTGTGAGCATTCCCTTTCTGAAGAAATAGATACCAAAGCATGGATGACTGCCATAATGAACCTCTCCAGTTAGCCAGACGGCTTCTGTGAGAAGAGATTTTCCAAACATGCTTTTGGAATTGAACAAAAACAGAGCAGCCACAAGGTTGTGATGCTAACTCCGAATCTGACTGGTTATCTCTTAAAGTGAGGATGAGCAAGTGCCTTTTTGTTCAGTGCTGTGTGCATACTGGAAACTATATAGAGAAGGAAGAGTGCTGTGAGGCCAGTTTGCTGGTCCTGAGTTTGAGGATATACATGTGGAATTTCAAAGCATTTGATTATTTGTGTATGAAGACAGCTCAAGGGGCCTCCCTGAGTCGTCTGAAGAACAAAGAAAGCATGAGAATAGACTTGGTGCACCTTTCTGTCAACTCCCTGGTTTAAAATATGCTTCTCCCTGCTGGGAGCTCTTCTAAACTCTGTAACATCTGATGAAGAAAGGCAATTATTCAAGGAGATCAAGCATGGCAAAAGTGGTGGTGAGGGAGGAAGATTTCAGCTTTTCTTCACTACTTTTATCACTTTTTCAGTGGAGATAGGCAATGGCAGGATCACCTCAAGGGAAGATTTTCTGTTGCTGACTACTTGGGTTATGTTTGTAGAAAACAGAACAGTAAAAAGAGAGAAAGTGTCTTGGAAAGGTATGCTTCCCTGCTCCTGAGGCACATGCAACTTAGGAAGCAAATACAGAAATTCTTTCATGTGCAGCAAAAGGCATTCGGGATCTGAAAAAGGTTGGCCCTGAGTGAAAAATGTATTTCCTTGTGATCACAGAAAGACAAAGTACACAGAGAATACAGCATAATTTTTTTAGAGGTTGTATTTTTCAAACATATCTATTGGACATAATATTTAAGACAAATGGCTTTGGATTTGCACCATGAACAGAATCAGCCTGCAAAGGTGGCAGTGATATAAAACTGGCATTTTAAGATATGTTCTCATAAGTGATTCAATTCTGTTTGCAAGATAAATCTTATTCTCATGCAAACAAATCTGCAGAGAAACCTATTTGTTCTAAGGCTAAAATGATGCAAGGGAAAAATATATGTCATATTGGTAACTCTGTGATCTCTTAAAAGACTATAAAATATTCAACTAAATGCAGTTGAAAAGTGGCTTGAAAAATGTCACCCTGGACGCAATTCTTTGGTTTCTCTAGGAACTTGTAAAGTAGTTTGTTTATTGTGGGCAAAGAACATTGGGAAGATATACTGACAGCACCAAATTCATCATGAAATACTTGTGTTAGCACAAAGGATCGCTTGTCCTCCCCCCCCAGCAACGTGTTTGCCTCTTCAACTTGGCCTCTTAAAAGATGGGTGCATTTGGTGCATTGCACCTTTTGGAATTACACAAGTCTAAAGAAAACTACTCCAGCATCTATCTTCTTTCAAGCAGATTGTCAACAACAGGAGAGGGCAAGGGAAGAAGGGGAAACTTTGAAAGGATGTTTTAAAGCCTCCAGATAAACTGTCGCTTTGAGCCTTGACAGCTCAAGAACTTGACACATATGGCTGCTCCCTGGAGGCTGTGCCCTGCATGCTTGGCAAGCTGATCACGGCTGCTGAGCTGTGACGCCACAGCGCTCGCCTGACCTGACATAATGGGCAGCTATTTACTGCAAACAAGGTAGATGGAAAAACATAGACTTAAATGATGCTCTGGTGTAAGAAGGAATCCACCAGGGCCCCCAGTCAATCTTCAGGGCTTTTTTTTTTCTTCCACTTCTTTTTCTGGGATTGTTTATTCCTTCCCCAAGGAAAGGTGACTGTGGCATAGTTCTAAGCTTCCCCTCCCTGGATCAATAGAAGGAGCTGAAGAATTTATTGCAGGACAATAAACAGAAAGACAAAATTATCTTTGGATTGCCATACCAACAGTTTGATTTGTTAGGTTTTCATCTATTACTGTGTAAAGTAAAAACACAAGCCCCTACAGGGCCTTCAAGAATGCTGTCAGCTTCATTCCAATGTGGAAGCATGATCATAGTTGATAGGTGAAGAGCAGGTGTTGAAAGCTAGAGTGAACCCTTACAAATATTGTGTGTATTACATGAATTCAAATGCATCTAGTATCAAGTATTTTTTGCAAACCACACTTTCATTAGGTTATGAATGTGTTCAGGCAGATTTACCCTATATTTCTGTTTCCCACTTTAGCAAGAAAGGTAGTGAGCTGAAGAAAGCCCTAGTCTTTCCTTTTAGCATGCCAGCTGCATAGTACAGACAGCATTCCCCACTGATGTAAAACACAAGCTGCATTGATCTGATATGCTGGTTTAAATCAGATGAAAAAGTCATCCTGCTTGGCAAATGCAAGTATACATATGAACATGGTGATTAAACAAAGTTTGGACTTACATGACATTGTCATAGCTTCAGCAGAAAACTAAAAGGTAAGACAACACACTGAAAGCCTCAAATTCATTTTATGCATCCTGACCTTTCTCTGGTTTTGTGATGTTGCTAAATTTCATTTTTCTGCACAAATGATTTTGTTTTCAGAATAAGTTTAACAAAAAAGTGTCAAGATATCTATACAAAAGCTGTTCTTTCATTTACTTACTAAAGAAGGTTCTGGTTTTACAGTGGATTTTGGCAACTGCCAGCATTGATATAAGCCACATTAACATATTTGCATATACGTCCAAGCACCTGTCTCATGTAGGAGAAAAAGCAGAAGATTAAATGTTTTGATGGGTTTCAGTCTTTAAATTCTACAAAACACAGAATTTTATACTGCAGGTGTGATTTCAGAATATCAAAAGTAATGCACTTTATCAAAAAGTAATGCACTTCCACACGCACATAGTGTTTTATATACGCTGCTCTTTAAAATATTGATGTACTTCCTTGACGCACTCTTCAGACCTAGATACTTTGAAACCTTATCAAAATTTGGAGCTAATGGACATAACGCAAATGTGAATTATGAAATAGAGAAGGGCACTCCTTACTGATAAACTCTATTAGAAAAGCCTAATTACACAGGCGTTCCAGTAGTGGGTATATTTAAAAAGCCACCTCCCATAACATTTACTGCAAGAGAGTTGAGTCTTAGGACCACATTCAGCTGTGGATGGGAAACTGAAGAAGTGATGCAATGGTGGCTTCATGCAAACACCGGGGTATGCAACAAGGTATTAATGATCCGCTGGGCACAAAGTTCAGCTGCTCCAGCCTTCTCCATCTTGACATAAAGCCTAGTTTTGCATCCACAATTTCAGTGGCCATTTGTC